>JAPKLX010000487.1:32738-113173 GCA_026898415.1 Leonotis leonurus | reverse complement strand
TTTATTCAGGTCATTTTGAACCTTGTTATTTATATAACAAAACTTGTCAAATAATACAAGTGAAACATTATATGAAAACATAATTTAATAAAACTCAATTGTATTAAAAGTTTAGTATACATTTAATTGACCCAATTTCAATCTTTAAATAATACCATATAAAATTTTATACTACATGTGTATTGCAAAACAAATATCTAGATATTTCCTAACACTAGAAATGAGGAAATTCGACAACTATATTTCCCATCATTGCACAATATCAATTTAATCCTCATTTGTCAAAAATTTGTTGCCAAACCCATGCTTTCCCACCAACTCTATTAGTTCCATCAGTCATCTTTCCACCGACATCATCACTCTTTTACCATCTACTCCCTCCGTCCACGAAAAAGCTTCCTAGTTTGACCCGGTGCGGGTTTTTATGTAGTGGTTTTGATTTTAATGATGATATGTAGTTAGTGGAGTTTGGGTCCCACTTAATATAGTGTTTTAAATTGTGTTGTGTGTAGTTAGTGGATGTTGGGTCCCACTTAATGTATTATATTAAATTGAGTTGTGTGAGAGTGTGGTGGGTCCACTTTCTATAAATGGAAAGTTGAATTAGGAAGATGTTTCGTGGACGGACGAAAATGGCAAATTAGGAAGCTTTTTCGTGGACGGAAGGAGTATAATATTACCACAACTCAGCCATTTTATGTTACCTGCAACCACAAGGAGAAAAGAAAAGAGCAATCAAATATCATTCACCCTCCATTACCCACTTTCATCTTCAAGTAGGTTCTTAACACTTAACTTCACCATTTTCTTCAAGCATTTCTTTCAGTAATTCAATTCAGTTTCTTTTAGTTGAAACTCAACTTAGAATGTCTAAATCTTGAACAAGAAAGCATGCTCACTTTGTTCTTTATCTCTAAATATTTCTAGACTAGCATGCTCATTTCCTTCTAAAAATATAGAATTGTTTCCTTTAGACATAACATATAGATTAAATCTTAAAGCTACTGAATCAAAACATAATCATATTTTTTTTATTATTTATTAAATCTGGAATCATAAAAATATTGAATCTTTAAGGTTATTAAAAGAAAAGAACAAAAAAAAAAGGGGAAAAGAAATATATACCTATTTCTGTTTGGGCAGCCCGACTGTAAGACCTCGATGCATCTACACTAGGGGAGAGCCAACTGCACGACATCAGTTCTTGCTGCACCTGTGGCGCACATTCGGCGGTGTTGCTGCAAACCTCCGAGACGACCGACGAGCCGAAGAAAATTTGGGGCTTTTGCACAAAATCTCTTCTTTCACCAAATTGGAATAAAATAGAGTCAATTTGTGTAGATTTAGAGTAAAATTGAAACTTGGTCAAAGAAATCAAGGTTTTAGAGATGAAACAAAATCTAAAAAATTTTGAAGATTTAAAACCACAAATCAAGAGGGGAAGTAAGAGAAGAAGAATTAATTGTAGAGGAAGTAGAAGGCGGTGAGTTCGCCGGCGGCGCCATGCCGGAGAGCTGCCATTGATTTGTGTATGTGTGTGTGCAAGTGTCGGCAGATTTAGAGAAGGTGGGGAGGGGTAAAGGAAAATGGTGTAGTGTATGTTGGAGGGGGAGATAGAGTTTTAGGTGTTATAATATTAATAATGAAATTACATTAATTTAAGAAATAAGAATGAATTTTGGGTGGGGAGGGAGAGTCAAACTTCTCGTAAATGGGAGAGGAAGGCATTAGTTAATTTATTAAAATTTTCTTTAGAAATTAGATTAATTAATTGATTTTGTTGTTATCTAATTTATAGAAGGCTTTATGATCTTTGGGCCTTATTTTACTTAATTAACTAAATTAGTTTATTAGGTTGGGCCTTATAAATTTTAGTTGGCCGACGAATTGGGCTTCCTATTAATGGGCCATGCTAATAAATTATTAGGTTGGGCCGGACTACTTAATTATTCTACTGGGCTAAGTCTTACCAATTTTATTTAGACTGCATATATTTAGTCCATGGTGAATTTATTACTTGGGCCAAGCCTTTACAAACTAATTAGTTTGGACTAAACTCTATTGATTAATTATGTCTTTGGACTAATTAAATTTAGACTTTGATTAATTTAAATTGATTGGATTAATAAAATACTTGATTAATTAATAATTAATAGAAGATTAATTATTTAATAACATTTTAAATGATTATGATTAATAATTAATTAAGAGTAATGAATTAATAAATGTTAATCTTTATTAATAATAATTAATGGAATTAAGTATTATTTGAATTATTTTAAATTTTTTTATTAATTAAATTATTAATAAATAATTGCAGTACTTAATTAATTTAGTGAATCTTTATTAATCCGAACCGAGACATGAACCTTTTCTAAGGGTCTCTAATTACGCGAACGTTACTAAAAATTTCCAAATTTCCGATTATTACGTTGCATTTAATTGTCTCAATTATATTAATTGCAAGTAAGCAATTAATTATTTATTGAATTAGTAAACGTTTATTTCTTTTGAAAGCTTCGTTGCGTTATAGTAGAACGAATATGAAACCCTAGACCCTATTTAATCATTATGTCTCAAGTCAATAGAGATATTTCAAAATCTCAAATGAATCTAAAAATAACTCGTACCTGAAGGTCCATCGAGGGAGTAACGACTAAGAAACAAAAAGCAGAACCAGACTTGTCAACTGATACTGGTATCTCAGGTGGGTTTACTACAAATTATACTCTTGCTGTATTGAAGCATGTTCAAATAAAATGCCAATCGATTGACATGCATAAAATCTTTTGTGTTTATGTGTGATTCCTATCTGTGTTGAACCATGTTTACGAACTGGTCAACTTGTGAATAACGATTGGATCTTGAGTCATGTGTTGGCCAAGGTTAGTGTACACATGGGGAGTGAGATCGTGAGTCATTACGGACCAGTCCACATAGGACTGCGTGTCAGTATTGACTGATCCGGTGGAACCCAATATTAACGTCTGGGGAAATGGTAACATTGCTCACCAGCGTTATTGCTATTGTTTATGTCTGGGGGAGCGGAAACATTGCTCACCAGCATCGGTTACAGATATGGATGAAACACATGGAAAAGAGAGTGATCACTCCAACTTTTGGGTTAAAATCAAATGAATATTTAGTATACGTAGGTTATTTCAAGATACTTGTGTTATACTGTGATGATGCATGATCAATAACTGTTTATTTTCGGCATAACCCACAGAGTACATCAAGTACTCAGCCCTGCTTGTATTTCCACAAACTTGCAGGTTGAGCAAGGGCAATTGTTGAAGTGCTGAGTAGACGTTGCTTTTTGTTAAGTAGTAAGGGGTTAATACATATCTTCATATGTGTATTAATGGCTTTTGTTATTCCGCTGCAAACTTTTATTGTTTTCCCTAAATGGTCTGGACTGTAATCTAGAACATTTATGACGTATTTCGGTACTTGAATTCTGTATTCCATACTTGAAACCTTCGGGAACTTCTATCTGTATGATGTTCTATTTGAGCCTTTAGGCTATTGACTCTTATTCGTAGCTATTTTCGGACTATTGTAATCGATTATATTTCTAATTCCAGTGTTGCTTGTGAATTTATCCTTCTTAATTGTTTCTTTATTTCACCACCAAGTCGCACCCCATGGATCCGTTCTTCAGGTAAATGGGGTCGTGACAGTTTTGATTCAAATTTCAAAACTTCCCTTGAAAGATGGTTTAAGTCCAAAATTTTAGTTTTTATCTTAGATTTTGAAGAACTCACATGTTAAGGAATTCAGTTTACAGGTATATCCAAAACTGAAGGACTCCAGACTGAAAACTGAAGACTAAAGAATCATAACATGAAAGTTAAAGAAAAGTTAAAGATTATATCCTGAAGGACATTTAGATTGCAGCCGTACTAAAGGACTAGACTCTGAAGTCTCATTTGATGAAAGTTGCACTGAAGCCAAGGAAGATTATGAAAGTGTTGAAGCGTACTTTCAAAGATATGAAGTCAACTTTCGACTGAAGTTACATCGTACTAAAGGGTCATACTCCTAGTCAAACCTACTACAACTAGGCTTTTTCATTCAAGGAAAAGCTTTGAGGGTCACCCTAAAACATCTTGATTACAAGCATCAATAATGGTAAAGATGACAAAACTGTAACGAAAAGAATTTCAACAAATCACAACTCGATCTAACCAATGACTACATTAATGAGAGACAATATATAAATACCTCAACACTTCGAACTTTAAAGCAACCGGTTACCTCGCGCTCATAAGATCTCAAACGCTCAAACTCTCTCAAGTTCTAAACGCTTATCTCGAGTCACATCGAAAATCATGGACCTAAAAGTTTTTATCTCTGATCACGGAAACCAAAACTTTGTGTCTTACTCTATTATTGTTTTTATCATTCTATTTGATTATACATCAATTGTGATAACCATACATTCATCCTATAAAGAATATTGATTATCATATAATGAATATTGATTAAATGAAAAGATATTAATCTTATATGGAAAAATTTTCTGTTTTCTAAAACTACGAGTTAAGAATACCACCAATTTTCGCATCTCACTTTAGTTAAGATATTAGTTCATCAATTCAACACTAAATGTAGACTGAATAATTTCTATCTAAACCGACGATCAAAATTCAACCTCCCTTCAAGTTTAACTCACTACGTACTGATCAATATGTCTTAAACGCAAAAGAAATTTGACTAGAATCCTATCTAGAGTATGAGGAGGGAGAATACACTAGTGAATAATTCCTTTCAATCCTGATCAATATGTCTTAAATGCAAAAGAATTAGGTTAGGTGACTTCAATCAAGAGGCATTTCTAATCACAAATATGAAATGACATGAGACGATTAAAGTGAGACATATGTAAATATTGATGAAAGATTTTGAAGTGCGTAAGGAGGACGATTGTACAAGACCCCCAATTTTTGGGAGCCCCTTAAAAATATTGTTCAAATATATACTTTATTGAAATATTTTTATTTTAATATCGTAGCTCACATAACAATGAGCTTTTTTTATATATTTAATGTTGAAGGCGTTTTGAAGCAGTTTTCATTTTTACTTATAAAATGTTTACCTAAAAAAAGAAGTTAGTGCAATAAATATACTATTGTTTTTAAAATGATTTAAATAATTTTCAAATGCAATGATTGTATAAGAATTTTATTAATTATTTATGTTACTCTTGTTTTGTAGGAGCATTTTAAAATTAAAGTTACTCAAGTCATATTTAGGAATAACTATCTGATGAGGAAATGAATTTAGTTTAATTACGATTGAATGTGATATTTTTGAGAAATTTGATGAAAAAATCATTGTTGATTATGATTTTGTTTCAAAACATGCGAGAGTATTTTTTTTTTAAATGAATGTTTTAGTGTTTTAGTTGTTTTATCATATAATTTAATAAAGTAAAAAATATTTTAAAAAATTATAATAACAGACTTTTATTTTTAAATTTCCATATGGATCATTTTAAGTTTATTCCAACACTGATAATTATATATTGCGAAATAAGGGGTGAGCACGATAAATATGTCCACTACAAATAGAAATACAATAGTTGTGAACTACATCTGAAAATAAGGTGTCAAGAAGTTGATTCAACCGATGATAGTTTCGATTGATTTATACTAGTTTGTGTACCCGTGCGATGCACGGTAAAAGTCAATAGTAATCAAGATAATTTTAATTGAATTATGATTTAAATTATATAACCTTAAAATAATATCCCTACAATGAATTACAATAAAATTGTTAAACGAATAAAATTATTTTTACGCATACAGTCTATACAAATTCAAGCTAAAAATGTAAAGTATTTTTCACGATTTTAATGAACCACGATTGTTAAATCTAACTGCTTATGCACGAATTATAAACATGTAAAAAAATGATAAATGATTTATTAAGTTTCATGTTAATTAATTAAGTAACAATATATAATTTAACATTAAATTAATAGATAAAATATAATTAACAAATTAATTCAAAATATTTTTCCATTTCTAAAAATCTAATAGAACTTACGTAATGTTCGATTTGGAAGATATGATACACTTAATAAAATATTCTCTTTCAATTTTTTTTTTCAATTCATAAATTCTTAATAAATTCACCATTTTTTTACTATTAATTATATATATACAGAGAGTGACATTATGAGATGACATGCAAGTTCATTTAAGCTAAAAAAAAACAATCCAAATACATAATAAGATTGGAGTGAAAAGACTAAGATTAATGACGATTGCAAAATTCGACCATGAATACGTTTATTTATCGCAATTCATATATCTTTGGTCTTGACAAAAACAAAGAAATAAAATAAAATTAACAAATTGTCTTTAAATATTAACTTTTTTAAAGTACAAAATTTTATTTTATTGATTTTCATACATAATCAATTGTGACCGCTTTTAGGTGGCGAAAAGAATATAAACATTACTTTGAATAATATATTACTTTAAAAAACTATAGTAATAATAATAAGAATATATAAAACTAATATTTATAATTAATCATCCTTTTATTTTTTTGTACTATATATTAAACAATATATTGCACTCATTGTATAATTCTTATATACGTAATTATTTAAATATGTATATTTAATGAAAGATATATATTTGAAGTATTTACTTTTTGAAATTGAAGATAAATTTGAAAAATGTACTACATCTTAATAAAAAAAATATTAAATTAACTTTTATTTTGAGATCCTGATTGTTGTAGACATATAATTTTATTCATATACATTTATATACACAATAATAATAGTTTACATTATATATATTTACATAATCTAAAGTTTCATATTTATATTCATGCTCATTTTTTAAGAGTGAATATATATATATATATATATATGAAAAATAGAGAAAATAATCTATAAATATATATGTATATATTCTCATAATATTATTATTTTTATATCATATGATAAATAAGTTTCTATGCTTTTTATTATATATTTTTATATGAATATTCCTATATAAACATTCATATATCATACAATAATTACAAAAATGATATTATTACAAATATATTTTTATTGATCTTATTATTGATCCCATTACATTATACAATATTTTTGTATATTCATATATATATATATATATATATATATATATCAATTTTGAATAACATAAGAAAGAATATTTATGTGAAGAATGAGAAAATATTTTAACTATAAATTTTAATAAATTAATAATTATGATTTTTGTAATTTATTTAATTTTCATTTATGTAATGAGTCATTAATTTGAATGTAATTACAAAATTGTCATCAAATTGATATTCGAAACCTTGTTTTAATATAGATAAATAAATGAGGTAGAAAGTTTGGATTGGTGAGTCAGGTGACTATAAAATTCTAAAATCTAATCTAATACTTCTAAGAATTTATTAATAAATTTTATTTCAGCATTTGCTTAGTAAATACTCCATTTATCTCATTCAAGTTACTCTTAAAAGTCAATAAAACACTCATAATTTTGGTCAAACGGGACCATATTAAATGAGACGAATGAAGTAATAATATCATGCCTATATGCATATAGAGTTGATATATAGGAAACTAAATTATATTCTACGCTTTACTTTTGTTAGATCTGAGTCAATATAGACTTGGTTGACTATGGACTAACTACTCTCTTATGATTCGACTTGACAAACTTTTTATTTAAATAAATTTATTAAAATAATAAAATGTGTTATGTTAAAGTGGAACAAATTTAGTAAAATTTACTAAACCCGGTGTCACGCCCGCTTTCTACTAATTCTAGTAAAGTCGGGAACATGACTAATGAAAGATATAAACAACACATAATGAGACAATGAGTGTTCTTCTCATAACACAAATCTAGAACTTGTCCCATAAATTCGGAAGGTCTGAGTCATAAGCTCAATACATTACATATTTAAGTTAAGAGTTTAAACTCGGTCTAATACATAACAGTCTAGCAGCGGAATGTATGATCGTAAGAATAAAATCCTACGTGTATGAAGACACGTAGAACCCCCAAGAGTCTGCTACTAGGAGTTACGACAAAAGCTCGACACTGCACCCACGTCTTCTTCATTCTTAACCTACACGTTTAGAAATACATGCAGGGCTGAGTACAAATTTGTACTAAGTAGACACGTGCCGAAATTGCACACGTACATATATAACTGTCAAGCCATTCTGGTGAATCATAGGGATTTTGTCTCTAAAGCACCTATGTTCACAAAAGCATTTCTTTTAGAAAGTTCTAGTTTGACTGCAGTCCTAGTTCTTTGTAATCAATCATATCTGAACGTTCTTTGTGTCGGGGAAGTGGCCACTTCCCACGGATACTTGACCGGTCAACCTTTCGCTGACTCACAGTCCATTGTGTACACTAGTCCGAGTGGAGACGCTAACCCACTGGAACCCGAATTCGATTATAAATATAACAGATATGTATCATACATAAAGCGAAAACATTTATGGCATGACAATGCTTTAAAAATATCTCATTCTATTTTGAAGACATGCACACATATTTTTATAGAGTGAGAAAAGCCTGGATTGGTGATTGCTTCGTTCTCGAGATGCGGATCCGACCTCTCGTCGAAACCTTTAAATGAATCTTACGTGAGATACCGTTATAAAGTATGTCTAATACTTCTAAGTGTAAGGAAATATTATCCTTTACTATTTCGAGAGTTATTCTCGGGTCTTTAGAGCTCGACTATTATACGAATCTAGTGATTGTATTTCTTGAGGGGTCGTTTGATAATTTCCGACTCACCTTATGATTCGGGTATTTGTTATACCAATAAATGATTATTGGGTAATATATCTAAACACATCTCTAACTTAATATCTCGATCCTTAGTTCGAGATAAATACTTTCTAATTTAACCAGTTAAACTTTAATTTCTCCACTATAAGCATGATGTATAATTTAGTCATTTCCTTAGATTAACTCCTAGTTAATCAATTAAATTCTAAGTTGATAATTTAATTTCTAATTAATCGATTAAGTCTTCCAATTTAGCTTTAAAATTCTATCCATGGGTCTAGTTAATTAACTCTTGATCCATTTAGGTTAATCACAAACTCAATTAGGACTAGGAAAATTGTCTCTAGTCCTTCATCTAATCATTTCTTCTCATAATTATTTTAATAGGCCCAACATCCTAATTAATTAAATTAGATCCATCTAGAAAAATGGTGTAGCCCAGTTAAATAAATTATCTCGGCCCATAAATATTAATAGCTCGGCCTAGTAATTATTTGAATTCTTCATCTTCTGGCCCAATTAATTTGGCCCAACTCGTTTTATTTCTGGGCCCAACATAACTAATATACGGCCCGTTAACCCGGCCCATGACCCGGCCCAGATTCTAGATTATTCTAACCATACCCTATTCTCCTCTACACTTCACCCACAGAACACAATTACGCCCGCCTCCTTCTCCTCTCCGGCGCTCGGCTTCACCTCCTCGGTGACTCATTTCTCGGCGTCACTCTCCTTTCTCCCTCGTTCTCTTCGCCGTTGTTCTGCTTCTGGTAATATCCTTCCTTTCTTTCTTTTAAGTTTTGATTCTGATTCTTTCTTGATTAGGTTTGCGTTTTGTAGATTTAGAATTTTCTGATTTACGTTTTAGAAGTGAATTGAAGTCCCAGATTAGCTTAGATTTCCGTTGGATAAATTTGAGGATTTCTACCTTCGTAGTAACATAGTAATTTGAGATGTTAAGTTCTATAACGTGTCTCTTTTTTTTTTGTTCGTTTCAGGCTTGGTGTTTGGGCTGGGGAGGAGTGGATTCGAGCTGGATGGTCTGATTTATTGCTGATTGAGTTCTGGATTGAGGTATATATATAGTTATATAATTTATTTCTTGGTTTTGAAACCGTAATTGCTTCGTTTCTTTTTTTTTATGGTGAGTTCATGGGTGTGGTTAGTCATAGGGTTTAAGGTGGTTATATGCCTCTAAGTTGTTCCAGGGCAGATTGTGGGTTGAGGTTGATTCTGAATGTGAATTTATCACTTTATGCATGTCAAGCTTCTATTTAAATTCCAAGTTTCAAAAGCATGGTTTGAAGTTGCTTTCCAGAATGGTTACATTCTGCAAGTGAGTATCACTATAGATCTATGTTCTGAGAAATCTGAACTTGCTTCTAAGTTTTGGTCTAGGTTCTAGAATCTGAAGTAAGGGGAAAGTCTTAAGTTCTGTAATCAGTAGCTGCAGCTCCTTCTATAGCTTCTTTTGCTAAGTGTATATTACATTTTTACCTTTGTATATTGCATGCTTAGTTTTAGGTCAGGATCTAGGGTGAAGCTGTGGTGAATTTCTAGGTTTGGTTCCAGGATATATATATATATCGACATGTCTATGTTCTGGAATTTGAAGTAAGGAGGAGTTTTAAGTTCTAAAGTCCTTTAGCTTGAGTTCCAAGCAGTAAGTGTCTAATCCTAACGGTTGAGTTTTAGTTCAGAAATAAACAAAATTTACTACTGGTAACTGAGTTCTAAAAGTTATGCATTCCTTACTGAAGATATAAGTTCCAGTCCTGGTTAGATGAGTTTTTTTTTTTTAACATAGAAGTAAGTAAACTGAAATGTTTGAGCCTGTGTTTTGCTAGTGTCCTGAACTCTTACATGGAACTTAATAGGAGAAGAATGACATTAAGAGTTGTGGCTTAGGTCTTGATTACCTTAATGGTCTTGTTGTGTTGATTCAGCTTGGGTAGGCCTCCTCTAAATCTCTCCTCCTTCTCTTAGTGTGCCAAGTGTTTGAGTGTATGAGTTTGTGAAGTGCAAAGCTTATCTAAGGTAAGACAAGGGGTATTTATAGGGAAGAACTCTGCATGAGATCTGTAGCCATTCTGTACCTAGTTGACTTTGCATTGTCTCACATTTAATCTATTTCATTTGTTCTCTTGTTGCAGGTTTCTTCAAGAGTTGCAGCCTGACATGTCACTATCCTTGGTTCTGTCTCACCTCTCTTCGGCCAAGAGTAGAAGCAGCAGCTTCCTCTTCCCTACTCCCTCCTTCTTTCACTCTTTAGGTTTGCACTATTAGTTTTCCTTATACCGTACACTTGCAAAATCCCATATCTTTTCCTTTCTTATGATAACTTAAGCTAACTTTATCCTGTTTCCTTTTTCCAGATTCTCATGCTGGACATTGGGGGCTGTTTGTCCCCAGATGCAGGGAAAGACAACTCACTTTTTTCTCCTAACATTTCTCTTTGTCTTATGTTGCAGGTCTCTATTCTGTGGAGCTTTGGAAAGAGGGGGTTAGGGTTCTGGGAAAAATAGAGCAGAGCTGCTCTCTTTGCTATTTTTACTAATTTTGGTTAAGCACCTCAGTGTACCTTACTCTCCTCCCTTTGTTTTTGTTTAGGAAATAGAGGATTCTCAACTGATTTGTCTACATAGAATCTCTTCAACTTTTCATGTTATGTATCGAGGCAATGGTTCTGATTTATTTTTGATTTTATGAGTTGGCAGAGTTATGTATAAAGTCATTTCTATGTATATATGTATATACGTGGAAGCCTCCTATTCACTGATCATAACTCTTCATATTATTCTTTATGTTAGTAGTGCTATTTATTTATGTTTTTCTCACTCATTTTAAATCACCATTTTAATTTGCAATAATGAGACATAAAGCGTTATTTTACTATTATCGATTCTTACCAAAGTCATTGCTAAAATCATACATCTCTTGTTAAGAATTCTTACTAAAATCGTCCCTTACTACTAATCACCTTTAAATCATTAATTACTACCAATGATTTCCGTCCTCATAAATCACTATTAATGATTGCCTTTATAAATGGTATTGCACCCATTAATTCATTTCTTTCTACTAGCGATTCTATTATAATTTAGAATTTCAAGGTTTCGTAAATCGGGTACACGTTTATCTAAGGAAAAAGGCGGGTTATTACACCCTGTTACATAACTTATATTAAGATAAAGTGTGAACTTTGGGATGTAATCCAACTAAATAAAGCTAACTAAATATTATAGTTTTCAAATTTTACTCATTTATTATCGAGTTATGAATAAAATTTATATTTAAAGATGTTTGAATAGAGTTGGTAAAATGAGTCAGATTTGAGTCTCTCGTCTAAGTTACTAAAAGTTTAGATCGGACTGGACTTTGAAAATCGAGACCCGAAAAAAATCGTGCATGAAAAGTTCGTCTAGAAAAAATCCACAAACTTATTGAGCTTTAGGTTTAAAATGTCTGAAGTTTCGAGCTTAAAAAGTCCACCAATTATAAATAATATTTTTATTATTGGGTGATATACGAAAAGTGTCCACTTGCATAATTTAAAATGAAAAGTGCCCACTTCATAACTTTGCTATGAAAAATGCCCACTTTTATGTTGAAGTTCCTAAATTACCCTTCATCAATTTTTGTTTTATATTAAAAGTGGGGAAACCAATGTAATGATTGACTAATTATTTGATTTAGTCACGCCCCGATATCCGCCCTTGTGGCGAAGTCTGGGTACGCGACAATAAAACAATTTAAATAAAGGATAAAAGGAAACTGTGAACTTTAACTGAAACAAAAAGATATTCCGATAACTGAGTTTCAGTACATAACAAGGAGTTAAATTCTGAATTAACACCTACATCAAACAAAATTTTATGAAACTCTTGCAGCGGAAAAGGATCTACATAAATCTACGCGTATGAAGACACGTAAACCCCCAAGAGTTCAACTACACAAAAGACCGACAAGCCCGTCATAGCACCTCCATTCATCACGTCTCAACCTGCTCATTTAAAAATACATGCAGGGCTGAGTACAAACGTACTCAGTAGGCACATGCCGAAATCGCATACATACATATATAATTTTCATTGCCGTAAAGAGTGAAACATAGGGATTTGATCTTTAAAAGCACCTACGTTCACTAAATCCTTTTGGTGAAACCTAAAGTTCGATAGCTGTCTAAGTTCTTTAGTATTCTACCATATATGTTTTCTACGTGTACCGTGAAGTTGGCCACCTTCTACGGACACCTGACCGGTCAACACCTTCGTCGACTCACAGTCCTTTGTGTACACTAGTTCGAGCGGGGTTACTTACCCACTGGAACCCGAATTCGATTAAATGATAACAAGATAGGCATCGTACAAAACATAAATCATTTCGGCAATACAATACTTTAAAACATAAGTTCTCATTTGAAAACCTTTTCGAAATATCAACATAATAGGATACGTGCACACATAATTTCTTTGTAATAGAAAGCCTACTTGGATAGCTTCAGTTTGCACTTGCTTTGGTCTCGAAACGCGAGGTAGATCTCTTGTAAGAACCTTTAGAAAATCTCGTATAAGTTAAAATGCCCTTAATGCATTCGAAACATTTAATCGTAAGAGTATATTATTCTCGGTTCTTGTTTCGATCCGTTAATTGAGATATTGATACCTCGGATCAATATTCTCTCTAAGGTGTTGAATCCTCGATTCAATTATCCCGGTAATTGCCTTTAAGTGCAATAAGTGTATTAACACTTAATGAAATAATTAATTCTCGATAATTAATTATTCAAATAATATTGTAAGTTCTAATTATTTAACCCTTTAAATAACCTTAAAATATTAATTTCTTAAATAAATCCTTAATATAATTAGAGATATTAATTCTCTTACTTTAGAACCCAATTACTAAATAAATTGGATTTTTCTTGATGTAATACTTAGGCTTTAATTGTTTAAATTATATGCTCAAAATATTAATACTTAATGTGTATATGCATTACTATCCCTTTTTACATTATTAGTATTATTAATTGATTTAGATCAATCTTAATTAAAATAACAAACCCAATTTAATTAAGTCTTAACTTATTACAATGTTAAACTAGTTCATTAAATAAATTTCAACCCATTTGCATTTTATATCAATAACTAACTCTAGCCCAATTCACAAATTTTCGGCCCATGAATCTTTTACTCAAGCCCAGATACCTCTTTTTTTTATCTGGGCCCGTTTGATTATTTATCCAGCCCAAAACTCGGCCCAATGTCTTAATTCACTTCCCTCAACTAAAAGCCCATAGCATTTATCATATCTTGGCCCAATAATTGGCTAACCCGGCCCATGACCCAGCCCATACTCTAGATACTTCTAATTTAGTTAACCCTAACTTTACCCTAATTCATTCTCGTTCTTCCTTCTACAGATACAATACACGCCTCTTTCTCCCATCTCTCTCAGTCTCTATACTCTCTGTTTCTCTCCTTCTGTCTCTATCTCTCTCGTTGATATCTCCCTCTCTCCTTCTATCTCTCTTCCTCCGTCTGTTTCTACGCTCTCTCGCTTCTACTCTCCCTTTCTCACTCTCTGCCTCCTCTCTTTACTCGGTAAGTTTCTCATCTCTCTCTCTTGCATGTCTAAATTTCAAATTGACTCTGGTTTCTTTTGTTTCAACCTGTTAGATTTCAGTTCCTAACTCCTATCTCTTACTTGAAAGCAAAATTTTCAATTGGTTTTCCTCCCAGAGGCGCGTCAGCGCGTCGCCGCCCTTGTGTCCTCTCCTCGCTGTAAAACCCTTCTTTTCTCCCTTACATCTTTGTAGATTTTTATTTTAATTGCATGTTTCAATTCAGGTAGTATCTTGTTTTCTAATGAGGGAATGGTTTGAGTTATATTGCTTGGCTGAAATTTGATATGTTTGAGTTTGGTTGTGGTGGGTATTCTGTAGATTTTGTTCTTGTTAGGAAAAATACACGCAGCAGTAAATTCTGCTGCCCTTTCTTTTCGTTTAATTCCAGATCTTAAGGAAGTATATTTAGGGCTTCAGATTCCAGTCTTGTGTGTTAATGATAAATTTTCAGAATCTGATATCAATTCTTTGCTGGCTTATTTTACTATTACGTTCTTGAAAATTTTCTGGTAAAATTTGGAAAATCTTTCACTTTGATTTCACATTCTTAACTGACTTGTTGTATGTTGTCCCTTTCTGAGATGATGGCTTGATATCTGGAGCTTACTGGGTTCAAGGTGCTGAGGTTGGTTGTGGGTGGGGTATTCTAAGGTAGTTCAGTCCTTAGTGATGCCTTGCAGCTTGATTATGGTCAGGGCTATTTTGTTTGTCAAGAGAATTCATATAGCTAAGTCTGCTCTTCAGTTTATTGTTTTTTTTTTTAGAATTCTTAGTTTTGATTGCTACATGATTCTATGTTAGTAAGGTTTCAGATTTGTAGTTTCTATGTTCTGGATAATAATTTCTAGGGTTCTAAGCATCTATCTAATTTGTGTCTCTTCAGTTTGAAGTTTTTCTAGATCTTAACTTAGATTATTCCTCAGCTGTTAAACTTAGTACTGAATCTTATATGTTGCTATGTTATTTCTAAGTTTAACATGAGTTCTGAAGTTAAGATATATAAGAGAGTATAGCCTGTTTTCTTTGTTTCTGAAATCTCTTATAGTAAAGAAGATGCTTTGAACTTACAATTAAAAGGTTAAAACTGAAAGTATGAGATCTGAATACCTCAATTTCACAGTCTGTCTATGTTTTTAATTAAGTTCCTGTAATATCCCGCTAATTTTTAATTATACTTTTAAGTGTTCTAACTATTAAGGGACATAGGTATGATGAAATAAGAATTTTAGGAAAAACCTAGAGCCTGTTAGGACCTACCATGTTAATTTGGCAGACCAGCAAATCATTTTAAAAGGTTTATTTAAAAAATGAACTTTTCATGCATAAGTCGAAAGTATATACATATTATACTCCTTGCGTAGAGTTTTTCAAAAGAGAATTTTTGGCACTAGGTTTACCCAAAAAGGAGTTCGTATGCAACCGCTACGAATTTTTAAAGTTTAAGCACGTCGTTAAAAAAAATAGTTTTTCCATGCATGACCGAAACTATATCAATATTATAGTCATTGTGTAGAGTATGAAGAAAGGGAGATGTTGACGTTAGGTTTGCCCAAAAAAGAAGTCGTGTGGAGAAGTTACGACGTTTTGCCTATAAATTGGGGAGGAGTCGTGAACTTCCTCCCCACAATCCCAGAAACATTACGCCCCCTCCCCCCCCCCCCTCCTTTCCTCTCTCTCTTCTTCCCTATTCTTTTCTTCTTCTTTCTGCCATTTTCGAGTATCGAGGTTCTGCGGGTTCAAGAATTGAGAATCGATCAAAGTCAAGGTACGCCAGGTTAAAGTCGAAGGTAGCATGGAGCTTGACAAAGGTGGCTCAGCCGCCGTCGAGTCTCCATCGCCATCATTTCGATATCATTATCTTCATGTTTTCTTACCTCGTTCTATTCTTCATTCATTGTCCCATTCATGACTTTCGGTCTATCAGACGGCTAAGGTCCCTTAAGGTTTTGAGTTTTTGACCTAAAGATCCGTTACTCTGCCGGATTGAATTTTAAATTTGGATCCCGGTTAGGATCAGCATGTCATGCTTTATTGCATTATTTCATGTTTTTCTAAAGGAAAAATATTCATGGTCAATCATTTTTCGATAAAATTTATAGTGCATGTAGAGAAAAAAATATAAGATTTTCTGAAAGAGGTTTCATTAATTTTCATCGGTCCAATTTTCATAGATCTGAAAAAGACTATGAATCTTCTCGATTAAGTTTCGAGGTAAAGTTGCATAGTTTAAAAATGCTTATACATATTCCTATAGGGAATAATGTCCGGAGTATTTTTTCCTTCTTGGCCAAAATCATTTGAAAGTCCGGTTGCTGCTAAATTAATTTATTACGTGATAAAAAGAATAATATTGAGCCTAAAAATTTAGTACTACTTATCTGTAGTTCCTTTTTCGAAATTAAAGCCAAAATATATTCCCTATGACTAACAGGTACCTAGCACTGAAATTTGAGCTCATAAGGATTTACGGTTTTCCCGTAATCGAGGAATATCATTGGTAAAAGGTTGGGGATATATACGTATTTTGAGTTATTAAGCTCTTTTCTCTAAATGAAAAATGCATGGATCTCTGTTAAATGTTTTCACAAAGGTATGGACTGTTTAATGCTCTTATCGACCGTCGGGGGTTCTTATTCGGCCTAACACGTCGATTTAAGGACTGTGATCACTTAGTCTCTACTGCGGTGGGTTGATCACCATCGGGTTTTGACTCATGCTATGTTAGGGTGTACGGTTCGCCGAGCCCTATTTGACTGAATGTTTATGATCCGTCGGTGGTAAAAGGCCCGGGACATAACCTATATAAGAGTAACGTCATGCCGGGTCATGTTTAATTTATGCACAAATGTTTTGCTTACTTAGAAGTTATTTTTGTTTTAAAACCTTCTAAGGTAAGTATACTGAACAGAGACTATGTTTTTCGTTTTATGAAAAACCCAACTGACTGCACTAGTACTCACCCCACGTTTTACAAAATTTTTCACAGGCTAAGGAAGCAGCATGATGTGTGTGGCTGAGGAATGGTGTTATTGGGATGACGATTGCTTTATCACGAGAACGGTTTACCGTTCTATACATAAGAATTTCCGCTGCCATGCTCACATAGGTTATAATATTTAATAAATAATTATCATTCACGTATATGTGTGTGATAATATATATGTTTAAAGTCTAAGATCATTTTCTCATTCCACGAAGGCCTCATCGGCCATTATTAAGAAAGGTTCATGTTATCATATTATCATTGTCCATTACATGCATACACGTGCATAGGAGAGCTTAGAAGTAGTCGGCCCCTCTTGGACACTCAACTCCTCAGCCCCTTGTGTAGTGTTCGAGCGAATGCCGACCACACTTGGTAAGCTGGGTGAGTGACTCCTTTTGTTGAGCTAGGTTCACTAACCTCTGCCTTTGATCGACGGTTCTTATTGGACAATTCGGCCTCTCGAGGATTCTGGATTACCGTTCCTACGAGATGAGCTGTATTATCTCCAACCCCGTCTTTCATATTGGATGATTCGGCCGCTTGGGATTTAGGATTACCGTTCCCATGACTCGAGCTGTATTATCTCCAATTCATTTCATCTTGGATGATTCGGCCGTTTGGGATTCTGGATTACCGCTCCCATGACTCGAGCTGTATTATCTCCATATTGCATATGATTCATTTTAGATTCATTATTATAGACATTGTCTTTGCATTGGTTAGTTGTTTGGGTTGTAAAATGGCATGGTCAAAGTTATAGAGGAGATGTTGTCCGATTTTCAAGGACAACTCTCACTTATATAATGCACACGAACACAATGCCCCCTTTCTTTCCCGCTTCTTTTATCCCCGCCCAGTCACGCCCTTGGCGCGTGTGCCGTCCCTCGGGATTTGCGGCGTGACAGTTCCAGTGTTAACTTCAAAGTTTAAAAGCAGAGGTTTCTGTCTTAAAGATTATGATTTCATTGTTATAAAAGAAGGTTTAAGGGTGGAGGGTACTACCTTTGCCTTTAACTCCTTCTTCTTGAAATGATCACCCCTATGCACTGATAAAAACTGTGTTGTTGTTTATGTGATACACGGTTAAAAGGGCAGCCCCTTACCCCTTTATATAGATATTTTTGTAGTTGTATTCTCTATCTTAATGCTTAAGATTTAGAGTAGTTTGATTAATAGCCTTCACTCTATTACTTGTAGGTCATGGAAGGAGCCTGGGTGAAAGTCTCCACCTTCCTTCACTCAATCGAAGACTGCAACCTGCTGTTCTGTTTCTTTTCTTCTCTGCAGCAGCATGGCTGCTTATTCTCCTTTAACATTTATTTCCCAATGTTTGTAGTATAGTCATCACCTCTTACATATATGGAAAGATTTCCTTCTTTCTTCTGTTTTAGAGATATAGATATTTATGGTTTTGGTTCTACTTGTAAGTGTTTTACATTCTTAGCTTTCCTTACTAAATATATACATGCATGTACTTTATACTTGAGTGCAAATTCTTTTCCTTCTCCCAACATAAACTTTGTAGGTTATACTAAATGTATAAATATATACCTATGCGTGTGGTCCTCTTATTTTATGTACAATTTTCAGCATTATATATATATATAAATCAAGCGTATAGTATGTTATATATATATATATACCTAGATAAAATTTATACCACATAATTATTGTGTATGCAACCTATAAATACCATTTAAATTGTCAAGATACATATATATAACATATCCCTACACTTATATATTTCTAAAGTATACACATATCCTTAATATCAATATCTATCAAGATATTAATCAAAAATCGATAAATACTTGTCATCTTAAACCAAAATTCTTCTTCACTAGATTAAATTCTCATTAATTAACTACAACGTTCAATATATAAATAACAAACGCGTTCAAATATCGTTCACTTTGATAATTAAAAGATGGGGCATTACATCCTCCCCCTCTTAGCAAAAATTTCGTCCCGAAATTTGTACTTTCTAATCGAACAATTGGGGATACTTTTCTCTCATTTTATCCTCCAGTTCCCAGGTAGCTTCTTCTTGTCCATGATTTTTCCATAACATTTTCACTAATGAAATGGACTTACTTCTGAGTTGTTGCACCTTATGATCTAAAATAGCTTCGGGTCTTTCCTCATACGTCAAATCGGAATTTAAAATCATTTCTTCTTGATGAATGACGTGTAATGGATCAAATATGTATTTTCTAGGCTGTGATACGTGAAATACGTTATGAACGTTCCCGAAACTTGGCGGCAATGCCAATCTGTAAGCAACTGATCCTATCCTCTCCAGGATCTCGTAGGGTCCAACAAAATGGGGTCGTAGTTTTCCTTTGACACCAAATCTGACTATCCCTTTGGAAGGAGATACTTTTAGGAAAACTCGATCGCCTTCTTTGAATTGTAACTCGGTTCTACGAGTGTCAGCATAAGATTTCTGCCTGTCTTGCGCTTCTTTGATTCTTCTTCTGATCTGGCGAACAATCTCTATCATTTCGCCAACTGTGTCCGGGCTTACTATGGCTCTTTCTCCAACTTCGTCCCAGTACAGTGGCGACCTACACTTTCTCCCATGAAGTGCTTCATATGGTGCCATTGCTATGGTAGCTTGATAACTATTATTGTAGGCAAATTCAATTAATGGTAGTACTGCTTCCCAACTTCCGCCTCTGTCAAGAATCACGGTTCTCAACATATCTTCCAGAGTTTGAATAATCCTTTCGGACTGTCCATCTGTTTGTGGATGAAAGGCAGTACTAAAATTTAACCTTGTACCTAACTCTTTCTGCAAGCTTATCCAGAATCTGGATGTAAACTTTGAGTCTCGGTCTGACGTTATCGAGACAGGTACGCCGTGCAGGCGAATGATTTCTCGCACGTATAATTGAGCCAGTTTATCTGAACCGTACGTGATCATTATAGGTATAAAATGAGCAGATTTTGTGAGCCGGTCTACGATTACCCAAATGGCAGTATTTCCTCTCTTGGATTTGGGCAATCCAGTCACAAAATCCATCGCTATGTGTTCCCACTTCCACTTTGGGATCTCTAACGGCTGTAGTTTCCCACAGGGTCTTTGGTGTAATGCTTTCAATTGTTGACAAGCTAAGCATCTCTCCATGAAAGAGGCTATGTCTCGCTTCATACCGTCCCACCAGAATTTTTTTTTCAGGTCCTGGTACATCTTTGTACTCCCCGGGTGAGCGGTATAGGGCGTATCATGTGTTTCGCTCATGATCTCGTCCTTGAGCTTCTCATTGTGCGGAATGCACAATCTTCCTTCGAAGGTGATGGCATTGTCAGCTTCTTCTCCATAGTTGGTGACGTCGTTATTTCTCATCTTGAGTCGTATCTTCTCCAATTTCTCATCCATCCTTTGTACTTCTAGAATTCGACCTCTCAGGTCTGGCTTTATCACTAAGGTGGTAATACTTCTAAGTTCATCTTACTGAACTCTCTTAAAAGATCTGCCTCCTAAGTTAGTAGAAGTGCGATCTTTAACGAGCTTTTACGACTCAGAGCATCAGCTACTACGTTAGCTTTACCCGGGTGGTAATTGATACCGCAGTCGTAATCTTTCACTAATTCTAACCATCTCCTCTGTCTCATGTTGAGATCCTTCTGCTCGAAGAAATACTTGAGACTTTTGTGATCCGTGAAAATTTCACACCGAACTCCGTAAAGATGGTGCCTCCAAATCTTCAAAGCATGCACTACTGCAGCTAGTTCCAGATCATGAGTGGGATAGTTAAGCTCGTGCGGCCTAAGTTGTCACGATGCATAGGTTATCACCTTCCCTTCCTGCATCAGTACACAGCCTAACCCATTCTTGGATGCATCGGTGTAGACGACATACTCCTTGTTCGGTTCTGGGACAACTAAAACTGGGGATGTCGTCAGTTTATCTTTCAACAGTTGAAAACTATCCTCACACTCCTGAGACCATTTGTACTTGATTCCCTTTCGTAGCTGTTGCGTCATTGGTCTCGCTATCTTGGAAAATCCTTCTATAAATCTTCGGTAATATCCTGCCAGTCCTAAGAAACTTCTGATTTCGTTGGGAGTGGTTGGTGACTTCCAATCTCGTACTGCTTCTACCTTGGTAGGGTCCACCTTGATTCCTTCTGACGACACAATATGTCCAAGGAAAATTACCTCTATAAGCCAGAATTCGCACTTACTGAATTTGGCATAGAACTTCTCGTTCCTGAGGGTTTCCAAAGTGATTCTTAGATGTTTCTCATGCTCCTCTTCACTCTTCGAGTATATGAGAACATCATCTATGAATACTAGGACAAATTTGTCTAGGTAAGGATGAAACACTCGGTTCATTAGGTCCATGAACACTGCAGGTGCATTGGTTAATCCGAACGGCATCACTATAAACTCATAGTGACCATAACGTGTTCGAAAAGCTATTTTAGGGACATCCTCGGTTCGAATCTTCAGTTGGTGGTATCCTGAGCGTAAATCTATCTTCGAGAAAATGCTTGCTCCCTTCAGTTGATCAAACAAGTCGTCTATCCTTGGCAAAGGATATCGGTTCTTGAGTGTCAGTTTGTTTAGACCTCTATAGTCTATGCACATCCTCAGGGTTCCATCCTTTTTCTTCACAAATAGCACAGGCGCTCCCCAAGGCGATACACTAGGTCTGATGAAACCTAGATCCAAAAGTTCTTGAAGCTGTATCTTGAGTTCTTCTAACTCCTTAGGTGCCATTCGGTATGGTGCTTTCGATATTGGTGCCGAGCCTGTTCCAAGTCTATCGTGAACTCTAGCTGACAGTTTGGTGGCAATCCAGGTAGTGCTTCAGGAAATACATCTGGGTATTCCTGCACGATAGCGACATCTTCAATTCTTCTTTCTTCTTCCATTTCCCCACTCAGATGAACGAGATAGGCTGAGCATCCTTTCCTTACCAATTTCTCGGCTTGTAGTGCCGAGATGACTGTCTTTCTACTACCCGTGGTAATCCCATGGAAACTTGTGGGTTCCTCACCGGGAGGTTGAAATGAGATTTGCCTCTCATTACAAAGGATCGTGGCGTAGTTTTTAGCTAGCCAATCCATTCCTAAAATTATGTCTACATCGTTCATAGTGATGACACTAAGATCGTTTGCTAAGATCTTAAATGATCCTAAGTTCAAGTTCAGATTAGAGCATGTGTGTGTAAGCGTAGTAGTTCCTCCTAAAGGTGAAGACACCTTCATAGGTGTCTCAACTAGTTCTGGTTCCAGCTCTAAGTTATCTACGCATGCTTTAACAATGAAAGAATGGGACGCTCCAGTATCAAATAAGATTATTACTGGCAAGTCAAGGAGTGTTCCCCACCTGTCAGGTTGCTTCTGTTTCATTGCATAGGCTCTAGCATTCTGTGGCTGCCTCTACTGCTGTCGGTGTTGGTACTGTGGTGGTAGTGGCGGGGATGGTGGTAGTTGCTGGTGTTGTGGGCGTGCCTGGGGCTGAGCCTGAATTGCCCGCACATGCTGCCTCTGGGGCTGCTGGTTAGGCTTCGCACCTGCTCCTTGTTGCTTGGTAGGGCAATGTCTTGCGAAGTGTCCTTTCTGCCCACAAGCGTAGCATCCATCGCTACCCGCTGTTGAAAACTCCCGGCCTGCGTAGTCTGGCTTTGATTCCCAAAGTTCTGGGAAGGTATCTATCCTTCCCATGGCTTCTTTTGAACGGGACTAGGCCGGTGATCCTCCCATTTCCTCTTGCCCTTGAACTACTGGGGCTGGTTCTGTGAATACGTCGATGGTTGGGTCGGTGCATGCCTTTCTGCTGGCATGGCAGCTTCAATATCGAGGGCCCGGCTGAGGGACTCGGGGTAAGATAACCCTCCGTGGCTGGCTAGGGTCATCCTGATCTCGTGCCTCAGACCGGCACAGAACTTTTCTGCCATCTTCCCATCCGTGTCGACTTGCTCTGGTGCATATCTTGACATGTCATAGAATACTCGGTCGTATTCCGTCACCGTCATCCTGCCTTGCCTCAGATTGTAGAATTCCGTCTCTTTCTTCTTTCGGTAGCTCTTGGGGATATATTTATCATATATTCCGATCTTGAATTCCTCCCAGGTTAGATTCTCCAACTGTTCCTGAGTCATCGTCTTCCTCCTGGCTTCCCACCAATAGTCAGCTGATCCTGCCAGCTGGAAGGACACGCAAGTCATGCGTTCCTGATCGGTGCATCATAGGAAGTTGAAGATGCGTTCCAGTGCACACACCCATATCTCGGCTTCGGCTAGATCCCCCATTCCGTTGAACACTGGTGGGTTCTGTCGCAGGAATAATTCTTCGATTCTTCTTGCTGGTTGTGGGAGAGGTGGGGTTGCTTCTCGTTCCGCCTCATATCCTTCTTCCACATTTCTAAATTCCTGTCCCCTACCTCTGCCCCTTGGGCGTCCTGCTCTTCTTGGTGGTATTCTGATAGTTCGTATACATTTCGTTAGATAATGGAGTTTTAGTCGTAACTTTTATTATTATTTTACTTATGAAATCTTACTGATTTGCCATTTATATAAGTTTAATACAGAGTCAATGATGGCGTAAATAATGGGAATCACATATACTGCAAAAGACCCCTAAGGTCATATATATACATATCGTCATCTGTGCCTCCTCGATGACTTAATACAACTGAAGCTCTCAAAACTTACTATCTAAGTACATGACATGATGCTCATCCCTCTCGGATGGTATCACAAAAGGTACTCAGTCATGAGACACTAGCTAATGTGTTCTCGTACTGACAAAAGGTGGCACTATCTAAGCAGTATCACGGAATGGTTCCATAGAATCACCGTTTTCCGTTAACAAAAGTCTAAAATAAAAACAGCATCAGGACGGCCTAAACACGTGGTCCGTTTTTGGTGGGTACATCGTAAAAATAGAAATGACATAAAAGCAAAGTAAACAATCAGTGCCTGTCGAGCACTAGGCCGCTGACCCTGCAGTATCTGTCCAGGATGCATCCATCTCCGGGTCCTCCTCCTCCCCTCCGACCTGTCCGGTCCCCTCTGCTTCCATCCACCTCGGCCGCCTCACAGCGTCAAGCTGTCTCCTCAGGTCCACATAGAACTCACCTGTAGGTGGTGAGAACCTCCTCTTACGGGAAGGGCTCCCGTCAGAAGATATGCAGATCGGATCTGCCCTCGTGGTACCTGGCGGTGGAGAGCTCGGTGTGTACTCCTCCACTGAATCGGACAATGCTGGGGCCTTGCCCTTGCTGTCGGCGTCTGAGAACTCCCTGAGGATCCTCTGAATCCTCCTCTCCATCGAGGAACTCTCACTAGAATCAGTCGGGTATGGTCGGTGGGTCGGTGCTGGTCGTCGCACCCTGGTAGCATGGCGAGAAGGTCTCGCCTCTGCGTCATGCTGTCCGCACGCTCGGTCAGATGGTACCGAGTGTCGGATGGGTGAGTACTGCTGTGCATCTCCCGCTGGATAAGCTGGTCCAGCCTCGTGATCATGCGTCCTTGGAAAGTCTTGGACTGGAATCGGATGTAGCCAACTGTATGTCGGAACCACTGGAATCACTCCAGCTGGCACAAAAGTAGGTAGTGGTGGAGCCCACATAGTGAATGCCTCTCCCACCATCGTCAAGTCCCCTGGTCGTACATAAGGTCCCCTCGGTGCGCTGCCGTATACTATGAAATAAGAGTGGATGGTGGTGATGAAAGTCGAGAAATCTCCCTCTCGCTCGTAGCTCCTCCCTATCGGGTGGATGAAATCTCCTGAGATCATTCGCGCCCATCCTTGCCAATCCGGAGGCAGTAGCTGTGTCAGGCGCATAATGCCATCAATCCCGGTGGCTCCGTGAGGCTGAGCTGCCGCCCACAATCTCCTAAAATGGGACAAGAATTCCCCTAGGTCGTCTCCTATGCAAGGTGCATAGGTCTGGTACTCAAATAGGATAGCGGCTGGGCTAGCTCGTGCGGGAGAGACGTCTACGGTTGGTACGAATCCTTCGTGCCATCTATATAAAAAAAATTTTGGTCAACTTTTTATGATTTCTTTACTTATCTCATAACTTAACTTGCTTTATTTATTCTTGTTCAACCCTCACTTGGATTCATTATTTCTTCATAAGTTCATAAAGTGGAAGTTTTTAAATCTTTCATTTGGGATTCATTTTATCGAAACTTATTACTTAAGGTTACTTGAATCTTCTTAAATGGGTTTCATTTCATTTCTTGCGTTTAGCATAAAGTATTATGCATAATTTCTTAATTTTATTAGGACGAAAGGGATTAAATCTGGATTCTTTACTTGTCTCGCGCATCTTTTCTCGTTCTGGACTTCCTTCTTGTTTCCTTCTTTCCCTTGCGTCGTCTTTGGCTTGAAGGTAAAAGAGTTTATTCGAATAAATTCATCTTATTTCTTTAAGGGGTTTGTTACGTTAATAGGTTTCTATCTCTTAGGGTCAGATCTTAACTCTTAAGATCTTAAAATAAGGATGTGTGCATATCCTTTACATATGAAAACGTAACTTGTAAAACCTTTACCTTCTTCTCGTTGAGCATGATGTGTCGGAGTGCTAGGCTTGTCGACTCACTCAACTAGTCTAGCGAACGATACTAGACTAAACTCGAAAGAAGACTCTTGGGTTTAAAGCAAATCGCTCTGATACCACTCTGTCACGCCCCGATCTCCGCCCTTGTGGCGAAGTCCGGGTACGCGACAATAAAATAATTTAAATAAAAGATAAAAGGAAACTGTGAACTTTAACTGAAACAAAAAGATATTCCGATAACTGAGTTTCAGTACATAACAAGGAGTTAAATTCTGAATTAACACCTACGTCAAACAAAAGTTTATGAAACCTCTTGCAGCGGAAAAGGATCTACATAAATCTACGCGTATGAAGACACGTAAACCCCTAAGAGTTCAACTACACAAAAGACCGACAAGCCCATCATAGCACCTCCATTCATCACGTCTCAACCTGCACATTTAAAAATACATGCAGGGCTGAGTACAAACGTACTCAGTAGGCACATGCCGAAATCACATACATACATATATAATTGTCCTTGCCGTAAAGAGTGAAACATAGGGATTTGATCTTTAAAAACACCTACGTTCATTAAATCCTTTTTGTGAAACCTATAGTTCGACAGCTGTCAAAGTTCTTTAGTATTCTACCATATCTGTTTCAACGTGTACCGTGAAGTTGGCCACCTTCTACGGACACCTGACCGGTCAACACCTTCGTCGACTCACAGTCCTTTGTGTACACTAGTTCAAGCGGGGTTACTTACCCACTGGAACCCGAATTCGATTAAATGATAACAAGATAGACATCGTACAAAACATAAATCATTTCGGCAATACAATACTTTAAAACATAAGCTCTCATTTGAAAACCTTTTCGAAATATCAACATAATAACATACGTGCACACATAATTTCTTTGTAATAGAAAGCCTACTTGGATAGCTTCGGTTTGCACTTGCTTTGGTCTCGAAACGCGAGGTAAATCTCTCGTAAGAACCTTTAGAAAATCTCGTATAAGTTAAAATGCTCTTAATGCATTCGAAACATTTAATCGTAAGAGTATATTATTCTCGGTTCTTGTTTCGACCCATTAATTGAGATATTGATACCTCGGATCAATATTCTCTCTAAGGTGTTGAATCCTCGATTCAATTATTCCGGTAATTGCCTTTAAGTGCAATAAGTGTATTAACACTTAATGAAATAATTAATTCTCGATAATTAATATTTCAAATAATATTGTAAGTTCTAATTATTTAACCCTTTAAATAACCTTAAAATATTAATTTCTTAAATAAATCCTTAATATAATTAGAGATATTAATTCTCTTACTTTAGAACCCAATTACTAAATAAATTGGATTTTTCTTGATGTAATACTTAGGCTTTAATTGTTTAAATTATATGCTCAAAATATTAATACTTAATGTGTATATGCATTACTATCCCTTTTTACATTATTAGTATTATTAATTGATTTAGATCAATCTTAATTAAAATAACAAACCCAATTTAATTAAGTCTTAACTTATTACAATGTTAAACTAGTTCATTAAATAAATTTCAACCCATTTGCATTTTATATCAATAACTAACTCTAGCCCAATTCACAAATTTTCGGCCCATGAATCTTTTACTCAAGCCCAGATACCTCTTTTTTTTATCTGGGCCCGTTTGATTATTTATCCAGCCCAAAACTCGGCCCAATGTCTTAATTCACTTCCCTCAACTAAAAGCCCATAGCATTTATCATATCTTGGCCCAATAATTGGCTAACCCGGCCCATGACCCAGCCCATACTCTAGATACTTCTAATTTAGTTAACCCTAACTTTACCCTAATTCATTCTCGTTCTTCCTTCTACAGATACAATACACGCCTCTTTCTCCCATCTCTCTCAGTCTCTATACTCTCTGTTTCTCTCCTTCTGTCTCTATCTCTCTCGTTGATATCTCCCTCTCTCCTTCTATCTCTCTTCCTCCGTCTGTTTCTACGCTCTCTCGCTTCTACTCTCCCTTTCTCGCTCTCTGCCTCTTCTCTTTACTCGGTAAGTTTCTCATCTCTCTCTCTTGCATGTCTAAATTTCAAATTGACTCTGGTTTCTTTTGTTTCAACCTGTTAGATTTCAGTTCCTAACTCCTATCTCTTACTTGAAAGCAAAATTTTCAATTGGTTTTCCTCCCAGAGGCGCGTCAGCGCGTCCCCGCCCTTGTGTCCTCTCCTCGCTGTAAAACCCTTCTTTTCTCCCTTACATCTTTGTAGATTTTTATTTAATTGCATGTTTCAATTCAGGTAGTATCTTTTTTTCTAATGAGGGAATGGTTTGAGTTATATTGCTTGGCTGAAATTTGATATGTTTGAGTTTGGTTGAGGTGGGTATTCTGTAGATTTTGTTCTTGTTAGGAAAAATACACGCAGCAATAAATTCTGCTGCCCTTTCTTTTCGTTTAATTCCAGATCTTAAGGAAGTATATTTAGGGCTTCAGATTCCAGTCTTGTGTGTTAATGATAAATTTTCAGAATCTGATATCAATTCCTTGCTGGCTTATTTTACTATTACGTTCTTGAAAATTTTCTAGTAAAATTTGGAAAATCTTTCACTTTGATTTCACATTCTTAACTGACTTGTTGTATGTTGTCCCTTTCTGAGATGATGGCCTGATATCTGGAGCTTATTGGGTTCAAGGTGCTGAGGTTGGTTTTGGGTGGGGTATTCTAAGGTAGTTCAGTCCTTAGTGATGCCTTGCAGCTTGATTATGGTCAGGGCTATTCTGTTTGTCAAGAGAATTCATATAGCTAAGTCTGCTCTTCAGTTTATTGTTTTTTTTTTTTAGAATTCTTAGTTTTGATTGCTACATGATTCTATGTTAGTAAGGTTTCAGATTTGTAGTTTCTATGTTCTGGATAATAATTTCTAGGGTTCTAAGCATCTATCTAATTTGTGTCTCTTCAGTTTGAAGTTTTTCTAGATCTTAACTTAGATTATTTCTCAGCTCTTAAACTTAGTACTGAATCTTATATGTTGCTATGTTATTTCTAAGTTTAACATGAGTTCTGAAGTTAAGATATATAAGAGAGTTATAACCTGTTTTCTTTGTTTCTAAAATCTCTTATAGTAAAGAAGATGCTTTGAACTTACAATTAAAAGGTTAAAACTGAAAGTATGAGATCTGAATACCTCAATTTCACAGTCTGTCTATGTTTTTAATTAAGTTCCAGTGTTAACTTCAAAGTTTAAAAGCAATGATTTCTGTCTTAAAGATTATGATTTCTTTGTTATAAAAGAAGGTTTAAGGGTGGAAGGTACTACCTTTTGCCTTTAACTCCTTCTTCTTGAAATGATCACCCCTATGCACTGATAAAAACTGTGTTGTTGTTTATGTGATACACGGTTAAAAGGGCAGCCCCTTACCCCTTTATATAGATGTTTAATCATTGTGAATTATTTTGAAATGATAAATTTTATTTTAAATAATCTAAAAAATAATTTAACTTTGTTTTAAATTTATTAATAATTATAAATTTATATGTAAATAATCTAAAAAATTCTTTATTAATAAAACGAATAGGCATGAATTCTTAACTTTATTAATTTAATTTATTAATAAAACGAATAGGCATGAATACTTAACTTTATTAATAAAATAATAAAGTTAATTAAAGTTCATAAAGTTAAAACAAAGTTTATTAACAATTATAAGAACTATTCATTTTATTAATAAATTATTTTAATTTATTAATAATAAAGTTAATAAAAATTTTTTGTAGATTATTAAAAATAAAGTGAATTGTAGATTATTAATAATAAAGTTAATAAAATTAATAAAGTTAATTTAATAAAATAATTTAACTTTGTTTTGACTTAATAAGGTTAATAAATAATAAAGTTGACTTAGTAAACCAATGTACGTACCATTTAATGATTGACTAATAAATTTGACTTAATAATTTGACTTTGTTTTAACTTTATTATATACACACATTTTTACACACACACATTTTTATATACATCGACATTTCTTCTGTCATTTGAGTTTTCACAATTAAAAAGAGGAGAGAGAGAGGGAGAGAAAAGAATAGAGAAGGAGAGAAAGAGAGAAGAGAAGAACAAAGAAGAAGAGAAGGAGAAAACCACGTCGCGTGCTGATTTGGGTAAACAAAAGAGGTAGTGCTAAATTTAAACCCGTAGTTTCAAATAATAATGTGTTATGAGTTTGATGAGCTAAAATCCTGTCGTGAAAACATGAATTTTTCTAAAAACTCTGCCGTTATTTTTGCAAACACGACCTTTTTACATTCAAACGTCCGGGTTTTATCATTTATACAAACTATGACGACAGGATTTTCATGATATAGCAGCAACATAACATCAGAAGTTGACAAAAAAAACATAAAATTCGGTCATTAAAAATGAAAACTCGGTCATGGTATGGCCGGGTTTAACTTTTCACGGCCGGGTTTTATGTTCGGTGATAGATATTGCGACCGGGTTTTTGTCTTTTGGTATTTTGATTATATTCTGATTCCAAATATGTAATTTATTATTCAGATGGACGGATGGAAGTACATAAACGTAAGGTACAATGGGTTTTGGGAAGACAATGTGTACGTTGGCGGTAACGAATGGTCCACTCCTGTTACCTTAGACCCTGCTCGGATTGAAGATTTGAGGTACAATATACGACAAATGCTGCATGATATTGGGATGAGTACAAATTTTGAGATTTATCGGATATCTTTGTATGACGGTAGTAAACGTCGCATTTGTAATGATGATTCTTTCAATGTTTTGATTCGGGATGAGTGGAGTCCAGTGGTGTATGTGGATATTACTAACGAGACACATGATGTGGGATCCTCGAGTAGAGGTTCAGATTTCATGGGGACGTCAGCATATAATACGCAACAATATAGTACTCAAAATGAAGTTGGAGGTGCGTTTGTTAATCAGACAGCGGTAGCAGATTGGTTTGGTGACATTAATATCGAAGAAGTTCTGTCAGGTTCATGGCGGGCATGGTTGCAATCTCCTATACGAGCTCCTATGAATGAAGATGATGCTCCGTCTGGTTCGGTGCATAGATATTGTGAAGATGATGACATCGGCGAAATTAATTCGGCAGAGTCAGAACTTGATGCATCAAATACAGATTCCGAGGAGAATATAAGGAAGTTTACTTTTGCTGATTGTGCTGCATGGATACGACAACATGGTGGTTTTGCTAGACTGATAGAAATGGTGCATCCAGCCCCAAATTTGCAGGTTGATGAAGAAGAGGAATTGGATCCAGATGAATTGGAAAATTGGTTGGTGCCTATGATTCCGTTGACAGATAGAGCTTCACTCGTGGCATGTGAAGAAGACCCAAACCAATTATCAGATTTAGAGAAAGGTTCCATATACGACACGAATGATCAATTGATAGTTGCTTTCGGCATGTGGCACATGGAACGAGGCGTGCAATATCGAACCTATAAGACTGATAATACTCGATTATTGCTTTTTTGTTCACTTCCTGAGAAGAAATGCACTTTCGAGCTCCGTGCTTCTGGATCTGGTGATGATACAAATCAGTCTTGGAGAGTTTACAAGTTTATTGATAAGCATGCGTGAATCATGGCATTTGAATACGTTCCTCCAACAAGAGTTCACTCAAAGATTGTGGCTACGTACTTTGCGAAGAAGATTCGTCGTGATTTTCAGATAATTAAACCGAAGGAGATGATACAAGAGTTGCACGAAGAGTTTGGAATTCATATTAATACGATTTGGCGCTGTGAGCACGTCAAATGGCTGTTGAGATGATCTATGGTGGGTATGATGAGTCATTTCAGATGTTGTCAGGGTACCTGTACATGCTTAAGAGAACAAATCCAGGAACGATCACTGATTTAGATGTCGGTTATGATGATAGATTCCAACATGTGTTTGTTGCGCTCGGAGCATCTCGTCTCGCCTTTCCATTATTAATGAGTTCCGTCATAGTTGTGGATGAGACGCACTTAAAAGGTAGGAATAAGGGCATATTGTTTGTAGCAGTGACAAAAGATGGAAATGAGAGTGTTTACCCTCTGGAATATGTGTTGGTCCAATAGAGAATGACGTGAGTTGGACTTTGTTTTTGCAGCGTTTCAGAAGTGCGTACAGTTGTCCACCGCAAACATTAATAGTATCAGATTCCCACAAGTCCATAGCAAATGCTATACAAATAGTATTTCCGGAGGCAACTCACGGTTTGTGCTACTTTCATCTCATGGGAAAGATGAAACAATGGGGAAAGCACATCATATCGCTGTATCAGAGAACAACATATACATATTGTTGGGAACCCCAAAGTATTTTGGTTTTGATGATAATCTCTCGAAACACACTTAGTCTTTACAGCTTTGATTAGAGTTAAACTGTTCTACATGTTAACAGATCACTAAGCATAAAGTGAATTCTGATAGAGAACAGATTAGGAGATGACTTAACATGTAAAGGAATTATTCCTATAGAAGTCATTTCAATAATAGTATAGGTTGAAGACCAAGACATTTTTTCAAAGAGATGAAATCGATCTGCAATGACAGTCATCGACCAGATCACCAACCAGATCGATGATCACAGCAAAGCACCAGATCGATAGAGTCATCAAACCACCAGATGACATCACTCTACACATCATATCCACTTGTCACATCAATAGTGAAATCCATCCACATAAGTTTGGAAAAAGAATCCTTGATTGTCACGAAGAAGGAAAGTAATCACTATCGATCTGCTTTCCATTCTTTGAGGATTCAGTCAATGCTTCTACAAGGCAAGAGCAGATATGATGGACATCATTGATTGGCACTCTACAAATCAATCCCACACCAATCAACAAACGGCTAGAATTTCAAATTCAAAGCTATATATATTTGGAGCTCAAAAGTTTGAAAAAGATACGCATGCTACATCGACAAAAACATTTTCAAGCAATCAATCTCTACGTCAGACTAAAGCTTCAAACAACTTGTGATTCTTAATCACACCAACCCAACCTCGGTACAAGTCTGTCTTATCGAGAGAAAGGATATCATCCTGCTAGCTAGTAGTTTTCTAGTGGTAACGTAGAGGTAATCTGTTGTAAAGGGACACGACCCTTATTCGTGCATAAGTTTCAAACCATATTGTGTTTGAAACTTGTGGCTCGTTCTCTGTGAGTATAAAGAAGGAGAGTATCCTAGTAGTGGATAATCTGATCTAGTTTTGATCAGATCGTGGACGTAGGGATTTCCCGAACCACGTTAAACAACTGTGCCATTTATCTTTCTGCATATATATTCAGTTGTTCATTTATTCTAACCCTTTACACTATCATTTAATCTGCATCTCAATCAACCTGCCTTAACGATCTGGATTATACTTAAGGTTTTCAAATAAGAGCACTAACTAAGTCCACCATATTTCCGCACACACAATACTTTGAAAGTAATAAGATCACTCTTATTATTGTCTAAGTATTTACACTAGAGAGAAACCTGTTTGGATTGATCTGCTATCGATCTATCGATCGATCTGGTCAGTCATCTGTCGAGCAATTTCTTCCTTAAGAATAGCTTAAACTCTTTGATAATCAACCAAGTAAACTGAAAAGTTGGTATTTGGTGTATTCCCCCCCCCCTCCCATACACCAAACCTTGCTCTTTCGGGACCAACACATATCCTCCAGTAGAATTTCAAAAAAGAATGTCCCAGATTGCTGCTGCTAAACGAAAGGCGTACGAAAAGTTGTTGCGTGTAGGTCCTGAGAAGTGGGCTAGTTCACAGTGTCCCGTTAGTCGTTATAACACGCTTACGTCTAACTCTGCGGAGTCATTGAACAACAGATTGTTATGGGCTTGTAGATTGCCGATATATTCCATGCTTGAATCAATAAGGATAGCTATTGAGGAATGGTTCAAAAAAAGGAAGACGGCGGTTGTGCGTATTCAAGATATTTTTACTGAACAAGCATCTTTGAAGCTCGAAATACAACGGGAGAAATCGAGGACATACACTGCACAACATATCAGGGATGAGGAGTACATTGTTTTCATAGTGAGAAATCAACAACCTCATATGGTCGATCTTGCATCTAGGACTTGCACGTGCCGATAATTTCAAATGGACGGTATTCTGTGTTCACACGCCATCGCTGCAATTAGGTATGTAGTTTACTCATTTAAATTTTGCTAGTTCATTACAAACAATTGATTTTTTTATTCAATATTAATACAGAAAAAATTCAGAACCTGTATCTGAATATGTGAGTCATTATTACACCCAAGATGCACTAATTTAAACATATGATGGCTCCATTATGACCGTGCCTCATCGAGATAATTGGATGTTTCCAGTTGGAATAGCTACAAGAGTTGTATTACGTCCGGTTGTTATCCGATTTGCTGGGTAGACCTAGGATGACTAGAGCTCGAGCAGGTGGTTAAAGAGTAGGTCAACAAACTGGTGAAGCGGAGAGTAGTGTGCCTCGTCGAAGAAAATGCAGTAATTGTCGTCAATTTGGTCATAGGCGCCCAAAATGTCCGCTGCTAGTTGACGAGGTTGAGTCAAATTCAGAATGATTTTTTCAGTAATGTAATGTTCGCAACTTGTTTAATGTAATGTAATGTTTGCTACTCGTTGACGAGGTTGAGTCAAATTCAGTAATGTAATGTTTGTTGAATATTTATATAATATGTTTGTTGAATGTTTATGTAATATGCTTATTGAGTAATATTTATGTAATCTGTTTTTTCTATAATGTAATGTACGATGCTTGTAACTTAATAATATGATATTAATAATAAGAATAAGTTTAAGTTTCAAATAGGAAAAATATTTAGTAATTACAATAAAGCGATCCTATAGTTCGTCAAAATAGAGAAACACATAATCCCTATATGGTTTCGAAATTCAAAAACTTTGGATTGAGCATATGGGAGCTTTGGTTTGCCACTGATGAATCGCTCGATCGCCATTAGTGCTAGCGGACCGCTATTAAGTAAGTGGTTGTTTTGTTTACCCTACTTGAACTGTCTATTCTTCGGGAGCACACAAAATTGCAGGGGGTCGGTTCTCATGGGAACTGCAGTATTCTGATACCAGAACCCTGCATCGAGCAATAACTTCCAAAACATGTCTGTGATACACGAGAGGTGCTCGATCCTCGCCATTTGTGCACTCTCTGAGCTCGTATACCAGGATGAGTTATAGAGATATGCTATCCAATCAATCAAGCAAACTCTAACAACGACCCACTGACGGTCCAAACAACAGGGTATGATAATCTGTGCAAAAAAAAACATATTATTAAATAACGACATATTAAATTAAGGAGTAGAAATATAAAATACTTACATCGGCAGCTCCCCACCAAGGCACTGATGATGCCGCCTGATTCACACATGTCACGTGGCCCGTCAAGTAGTTAGGCATCGTAAAGTTCTCAATCACGTTACGTAGTTCATGTGGATTCTGCACACTTTGAACGTTAGTGTACTTCAAGTGGCGGTAGGTGTTGAGCAAGCTCACCTGCATACACATTAATATAATTAGAAATTATAAGTTAGAAAATAATATAACATGTGAATTAATTATAAAATCAGCTTACAAAAATATCAGAGGTCACCAGGATGATGTTTCTCGCTGAAACACCTACAGACAAGCCCTCCCGAGCATTCAACCTATGCCTCACATAGAAGAGATAAAGATCCAAATACTACATGAAACACATTTCAAATAAAGTTAGTAGTAATTAACTAATGGTTGTGTTTGCTGTAAATAACAATTAATCTTACATAGATCGGCCTCTACATGCATAAACATGTTCTGTATGTTGTTGAATTGAAGAGCCTCTATAACGTATCCGGTCTCAGGAATCCGTGCTTGTGCGTTCGATCCTTGTGCAAGAAAATTGAGATATCTCAATTGAAGATCTTGAGGAATGGGAGGAAACCCATCAGATCTACGCTCTGTAGTGTACGGACTCTGTAAAACTGCAGCCTCCACACGAGTACGAGCAGGTCTTGCAGGCATCTGATCATAATGCTGACCCGAATCATAAAGTTGAGGCGGATCTACCACTAAAAGAGGAGTGGCCTGTATAGGAAATATCTCCTCAACATCACTATCCGACCTCTCGGTGCGCTCGAAATCCGATGATCGCGGCATATCAAAATGGTCGTCGTATGATGAAGAATGCCCGATCTCATGCACCGAATGACGGGCTCCAGAATATGAACTGTGCTCAGGCTCTCTCGGAGGGGATGACACTGGTGGAGCTCTAGGAGGAGATGGAACTCTCGGAAGAGATGTATCTCTCGATGGCGATGGATCTCTTGGTGGAGATGGAACTGGAGCAGGAGATGGCATACCATGTGGAGAATAGGCCGAACTATGTCGTGATCCTGAGCATCGAAATGAGTCTTTGAACTCGTCAAACCACTTCTTCAGAGTCAACAATAACTTCTTGTGTGATTTCTCAACTTCCCTTTCTGCGGTCGACTCTACAATCCGCTCTATCTAATCAGGGGTAATCGTGTACGATCCGTGACCGCCTCTATTCCCGCCAGAGCTACTACTAGAAGAGGAGGATGACGACGGCCTAACCCGTTTGCCATCATCTCAGTGCCTATGAGTTGACGAAGAAGCCTCGCTCGGATCTGAATGATAATGTGGTGATGGGATCTCCCTCAGTGCACGTGTCACCGGTGTGTCAACAAATACGAAAGCGCGCCGGAACACTTCTGTCTCGGTCTCCAGTCAATAAAATGACCGAAACATCCGTCCCTAAACCACTGCAATAGAGTCTCACCTCTTTCATGCCTTAATGTCTTCGAAATTGTTTCTAATATCGATTTTTTATAGTACGTGCTCGCTACTATAGATGAGTCCACAAGCTCAGGTCTCAAATACGGGATCTATTATTAATTATTCATAAAATTAAATCAATCTATTACACTATTTAACAATTTAAATTATATAATTAAATAATGATGAAATAGACAAAATTTAATAAACAACTACTCAATTAATCATTACTTAATCAAATCTACACTTACAAAATTGGTTTGATATTGTTTTCTTGTTTACAAAAATTGTAGCACCTATAATTATAAATATAAATATTATATATTAAATGTTATAATTTTTTTGATAAACCCGGACGCAATTTTATAAAACCCCGAACGTTACCTACTAAAACCCGGACAGTTTCGGTCGGGCACACGAACCGTCCGAATTTTTGATTTTTCACCTTATTTTTACACTTTTTACATAATTATCATATAACTTTTATAATTTATATATTTTATTATACATTTCACCATATAAGTTATTATAATTATGCCCAATTTTATTCTTTTAATTTTTGCACACATCTAATTTGTTAAAGCTTATAATTTATGCTTAGATACTTTATTTATGTTTTTCAATTTATGCTTAGATACTTTATTTATTTATTTTTTAATAAAATAACCCTCTTATATTTATTTAACAACATGCATGACAATATTCTAACATATTGTGATATAGTAATAAGGAAGAGGTCGGAAATTATAATTATTTTTCATATGTTATTTAATAAATGAAATTAATTAAATTACTATAAAGGAAATTGAAAAATCCGGTCACAAAAAAATAAAACCTGGACGTTCTTAACATAAACCCAGATGGTTTTATTCCCCACACAAACAGTCCGGGTTTTTATTTTCTTCAATATCTTTTATTTTATTTTTACAAAATAACTATATTATATTTATTTAACAACATGAGTAATCAAATGAAGACTAAACATATGTTAACATGATAATCACATATAAACAAATAACATGATAATCGACACTAAACATGTATTTAACATCATTTAATCATAATCACATATAAATCACAATAAATACCTCAATTTATCAAATATAAATCCTAATTAACATTTTTAAAAAAATACCTCTTGTGCCATTGTTTTCCACGTGATGTAAACAAAAAAGTCGTTGCTCTCCCGCTTCTCCGGTCTAAATAATTAAATCAAACTCAAGTTTTAAAACAAAAAATATGAAATTAATGTTTTTTACAATTATAATTAACAATTTTGCAAACCTCGTTGAATTTGAACAATTTTTTCGAAAAACTTCTCTCTCGAGAACAAAATCTGGAGACACAATGAATTGAAAAAATTAGGTCAACATGGATTTAAAATAATCAAAGTACTAGAATTGATGAAATAAATTTTAATTACCTGGAGAATGAAAAAAATCAAACTACTGTAATGTAAAACCCGGCGTGCTTGATAAGTGTTATATTTGCAAAACCTGACTATATGAATTGTTCACAAAACCCTCTCACTCTCTCTTTTAAATACCCACATTCTCTCTCTTTTCCTTCTAAAACTCAGTGCATGTTTAACTTATTTTACTTTGTTTTATTCTTCAAACACTCACATGGGCTGACACCTTGCAGCGGCTGACGCGGAGGACTGCACCAGGGCTGACGCGGGGGACCCACAGAGCTAACACATGTAATTATGTTCATTTGATCGATACATATATGTATCACCTGTGTTAGGTTGTTAGGTTTTAAAGGTTAATTTTGTAATTTTGGGTATATTTCACATAGTTTTTACAATATGGGTATTTTTGTTGTACATATTATGTAATAGGGTATTTTACATAATTTATCCTTTATTATTTATATATATATTTTTTATCAAAATATTATAAATTACTTATAACCTTATGTCATTAAAATTAACGTATTTTATTTACAATCCTTTTATCTAAAAGTAAAAATAATTATTTTATAAGGATTTATTAAAATAATTAAAGAGTTATTAAATTAATGAATTTTATTAAAATTGGTTAAATTTTAAAACATACTTATATTAATTGGGCAGGATAAATAGTCGGATTACCTATAAGCTCGAAAATTTTCGAAGGAGTTTGAAGGAATTTCAAAATTTCAAAAAACCACCTGATAATTTTAATTGTTCCATTAGCCACACACTACCTTAAAACTGCATAAATATTTATGGTTCTTGTGTTGCACTAACACTTAACCATAACCCGATGAGATATTAAATTAAAAAAAATTATTCCATAAAAGATATTCATGGGTGCAATATAAATTATACACCCTCTCGTCCGTGTATTGACGTTTTTAACATTTTGATTTGGTACGTATTTATGTTTTAATGTAATGTTTTCACTTTGTTTAGGAAAATACAATAAGTAAAGTTTGAGTTTCAATTGTTATTATTTTTTTAATTCAACTGTGTTTACTGAATGAAGTTTAAATATCACATAATTTATAATCTTTAAATAAAAAAATTTTAAAATTGAAAATATTGATAAACCAATCAGAATAAATATATTAAGAACATTCTTGGAAAATGGAGGAAAAGAAATATTGATCTCATAAATCAAATAATAATTCACACTAAAATGATGATGAGCGTGACAACAACCCATCATCATTCCCGTCCACAAGTTTATAAACATTAACTCATTTCCCACTCAAAAATAAAATAATTAAAAAATGAAAAAGAAACCACATACACTAGTGAATTCCCAACTTTGCCGTGTCATATCAATAATCTTTTCTTAAAGTAACTCAACTAATTGATCGTAATTAATTGCAATTTTTATTTTTTTCCTTTTAGATTAGGGGTGGGTAGATTTTAATTAATTGCATTGAACTATCAAGAAATTAATGTACACCGTCCACCTTATGAGGTCAATGTGGAATTTTGCAAATAACTTAATTTATATATATATTTTTTAACAATGTTCTAAAAATCGGTAGGCATTAGTCGGACAGTGGAGGGGATTAGTCGGGGTCTAGACTGATCGAATTATAATACTTAATTTTCATATTTTAGCATATATTTTATAGTACAATTTTATAAATATACATTATTTATAATTTTATTTTTTTAATTCATAATAAAAAATTAAAAACACATGATAATCTAAATCAAATATAATATTCATAGTCTTTAAAGTTAAAAATATAGTATTTGTAATCTAATCTTCAATAACTTAATTACTATAGTTTAATATTTTTAACAAATTAAAAAATATTAAAAAAACCTCAAAATTGCCCATATGGCCTAGTCTGTCCAAATAGGCTGCCAAGCCAGTCCAGACTGCCGACTAGTCCGCCTAAACTACCTAGCCCACCTAAACAGAACCGTCTAGCATATAATCGAGTCGACAATGCTCCGCCTAAACCGATTTTTAAAACTATGCTTTTTAACCCTAAAATATTTTTTGACCAATAAATTTAATTAATCTATCTAACTCTACATATAAAAATGATTATTTATTTGTAAAAATAAATTATTATATTTTAATTTAGGATTTAGTCATTGTACTACTTCATATTTTAGATTTTGTGTTTAAAATTTATTTATTTTATTATTATGTATTTAACAATGTTTTTAACATGGTGATTCCGACTTGAAAAAGTAACTAATCGGAGGTCTTTTACTATAAATTGGGAAGCCCATTTGAAAGCTTTCGTTCTCATTTCGTCGAACAATTTCATATTCATTTTTCACAAGAGAAAAAGCTCAGGAATTGGCACCGTCAATGGCCACCAAAGTGTATATTGTGTAAGTCCGTTTGAAATCCGTCATATTTTCCTACTTTATTTAATTTTTCCGAACAAGAATGTATTTTATTCGGTCTAAAATGAACATTCTTATTCGGTAGTTTGCTGGGTTTATTTTCTGCTTTCTTGAGCTTACTTGTGAGATATTTACTTTTTCTTTTATAATTTTGGTCTCTTTTTGTGCTTCGATCCTTTTGACAGCTGTTAAGAAAATGATTTTGGTTATCTTGATTACTTTAGCCTTATAAGTTTTGAAGTGATACTGTGAACTGTTTGTTTGCTGCAATTTAGCTGAGATTGATTAATTAGATAGATTGATGAATCATCAAGATGCCTACGCTTACCAGTACAGTGTTGTGTGTGTTTTACAGAAAAAGGATGTTCTTTTCCTTTTCTTTTTCCCTACGTATGTCTATGACTCGTATTTACTTGATCTTATGAATTATTACTGATTTAGATATTTTTCATACTTAACTATCTTGCCCGTATCGATTATTTTATTTTTCTTGATAGTTTTATATTTCTGAATTAATTATTCTATCAATTTGTTGTATGTTCTTCTGCTATGAATATTTGAATAAAAGCCTGAAAATTATGTCTGGAATATGAACATCTTTTTGACAAAATCATATCGAGACCTCTAAATTCTTATAATTTCATTCTGTCAGCTTTTGTGTTTTAAAATATATGATGTGATACATTGGGAGTGGAATCTCATTGGAGTATATCTGAAACACTTGCACCTTAGTTCGGTTTACATCGTACCAGAGTGTTTTCATTGTTATTTAAGATGCTAAATTGATACCTTTTTTTCAGTTTTATTTAGTTTCTGCTAGAATCTAGCATATTAATGATTATTCTAAGTATTGATTTTCATTGCTAATTGTCATTCAAATTAGTTGGAATAGACCTCTGAATGTATAGCGTGGAAAATTGACAGAATGTTGCAGGGGATAAGGAGGAACTATTTGTATTTGATGCTTAAGAAAAGAGTGTTAATGACTAAATATTTGTTATTCTGGTTATCCATCTATTGTTACTAGAAAATCTTGAGAGGTTCCTTCCTTGAAAACATTAGTTTCACCCGTTACAGGTACTATTCTATGTATGGACATGTCGAGAAACTAGCTGAGGAGATACAGAAGGGAGCTGCATCTGTCGAAGGAGTAGAAGCCCAGCTATGGCAGGTATATTATCTGCAATTTGCAAATCGGTCAGACAGTAAAACTAAATTTTAATCCATGTTTATAATTATTTTATATTTGAACTGAAAGAAATTTTCCTTTGGTTTTATGGTTCATCATAACAAATAAAAACTAGTACTTATTTCTTAGATGCAACAGAATAGGTATAAACTCTAGTAAATATTAACAAGTATTACACGAAGCAAAACTCCTCTATACACCTTGGTGGAGTTAGTCAATGCAAATTCTGTACATTAGTAGTTGACGTGGGAAAATGTGTACAGCCCCCTATGGTGTGAAAGCTTGTCACAAAATTTAGTGGACTGAACTTAGAATCACTATTATGCGTTCCTTTCTTTCCTGCCTTAAGAGTTACAAACTTACAGATTAGCAGCAAATTTATAGCCCTCTTCCTCATTTGAAACATTCTCTGTGTATTTCTTACATAAAAACATTTCTCTCAACTGTGTAACAGGTCCCCGAAACACTAAATGACGAAGTTCTTACAAAAATGAGTGCGCCTCCAAAGAGTGATGTACCCTATATCACACCCAATCAACTCTCTGAGGCTGACGGCTTCATATTTGGCTTTCCAACAAGGTTTGGCATGATGGCTGCTCAATTCAAAGCATTTTTTGATGCTACTGGAGGCCTATGGAGAACACAACAACTTGCTGGCAAGCCTGCGGGGATCTTCTACAGCACTGGATCTCAAGGTGGTGGCCAGGAAACTACAGCGTAAGTCCATCCATAATTGCATTTTACCTTACGAGACCTCATTTTTATATATATATCACTAACTAGGGATGTCAGTCTTGTCTGAAATTGACCTATTGGCCTGAATAAACCAAATGAAAAGGAGGTTTATGGTCGAAACTCTTTTCATGAAATAAATTCAGCATTCCTGTCACCAAACTAAATAACCCAAGAACTCGATAGGCTGTCCGGAGACAGGGTTGGCTGTGGGGATGTTGATGCAACCCGAAATGATGGTTTATCAGTATAGACCTAAACAAATGAGCTTTAAAGCCAACACATTAGTTTTTTAATACTATATTTAGGTTGCATTTTGCATTTTAACAAATCCCTATGGTGTCAAAAACCTGGCTTTGCCTCTCCGCTCATATATCCCAAGTGTGATCTGGCTCATCGACTTTTGAAATCCATATTCTAAACTCGCTCATCCGTTCTTATAGTTTTAGATCGGCCCCTTCTCCTTTTTGAAGATTTATAAGATGGTACGATCTAAAAACTTAACAATATTACAAATATGCACCAATTATAGGGCGTAAGGTTTTTATGGCGACATAAGTATAGCTGTAAATTACTAGAGAAACTAATATGGTTTCATAGGTTCTTAAAATCCTAACTGTAGACTAGCTCGTCCTTTATAAAGTTCTAGATCCGCCCTTGCTATGTTTTGAAGATTTCTAATGGATCCAGATCCATCTCTTAGCATTTGGGTACTTCAAGGACTGGATCTGGAAATTTTAAATTTTCTAGAGTACAAGATTTGAAATTTACATTCTGCGGCCCAGATCTGCCCCATAGACCCGCCTATTTAATTATATATATATATATATATTATTATATATATATATATTATATATATTAATATCTAATATATTATATTTATTTTAAATATAATCCATTTAATCTATCTAACTCTAAATTTCTATCTGTTATTTGCTTATAAATTTATATACGTTTCTATTGGTATGGTAATCAATTTACTTTATTTTATCCTTATATCATTGAAGTAAGAGTGCATTTCTTATTACTTACGTTAATTCTTTTTTTTTTTTATCTTCTTTAAAATGTTGATAATGTTGAAAGTAGTTGTAACATTGATGATTTTTCTTTGAAGATTTTAAATTTTGAGTTTGATTGTGACTGTTTCAACACAACTCTTCTTGGCACATGAGTTATTGCAAAACTATATTATAAATTTGTGATTTACTTTGGATTGTTGTAGTGCTTTATAAGGTATTACACTGTTATTTTGATTATTTGTTTTAGTATTGTGAATTTAGATTATTAGCATAATTTTATTGTCAAATTGAATTTATTTTAGAAAATAAACTGCATGGATGTGGGTTGGATCTGTGGTCCCACGGATCTCATGGATCAGAACAAGAATTTCAATTTTTTGGATCCCATTGGATATGGACCAGATCTGAACCAAAGTCAAATTTTCCGGATCTGGATCTAGTTAAGAACCAAGCTTGATCCGACCTAAGTCTAGCTCAATGTCATCCCTACTCATACTTGGATCCATAACATTAATAATATTACAAATATGCCACCGAATATAGGGCTTGCACAAATGAATGTGCAGAGATGAGTTATTGTTGTGGATTGCTAGAGAAAAATAATGAGTGTATAATTGAATTTTATTGCAGATTGACTGCTATCACTCAGCTTGTTCACCATGGCATGATCTTTGTGCCCATCGGATACACGTTTGGAGCCGGCATGTTTGAAATGGAAAAGGTGAAAGGCGGAAGCCCCTATGGAGCTGGAACATATGCCGGAGATGGTTCTAGAAACCCGACCGAGCTTGAAATGCAGCAGGCTTTTCACCAAGGGAAATACATTGCCACCATTGCCAAGAAACTCAAGGGAGCTGCTGCCTAGTCTCTCTCACTCATCACATATATACAGTTCCAAACTCATGATTTTTTCTTATTCTGTCCATGATTTACATCTTTATTTGATGAGGTCGCAGCTTATATCTCGCGCTCTGTTACACTTTGTTCTACTCGATAGAATGGCTATGTATGCCAGTGTCAATACTTTGCCTACCTTATAGGGAACTTATGTGCTGCATTTGTTGTGTTTTAAATTTATATAGATTTATGTTATTGATCATGTTTGAATTTGATTTTAATTACTTGTCATACTTGCGTGTTTGGTCACTTTTAAGTTTGAAGCTTCTCGGTACATTTTGTGCTAATTTTCATATAAAAATAATCATTTTAGGAGGCGTTTACTTAATAAGTTAAATTGATAAAAAAATATAATTCAATATTAAATTGATAAAAAAATATAATTCAATATTTAATCTATCAAAGTAAATATTAAATTAGGTTCAATTATTTTTATTGATTTATCATACCTTGCAAAATGAATGCTATCTTAGTGAGTGAATGATTTTTTTTATTGATTTATTCATATGATTATTTTTTTTCTATGAACTAGTAGTATGTTACATGCACAAACATATTTGTAGAATTTAAAATTTTATAGCAATCGTGCTAAGTAAAATTGCAGCATTTTGAAATTATTATAGAGTTAGATTGGTGTATGAGATGAAATACACCAATTTCAGTTTTCTTGATGTATTTAATACTCAAGATTTAATCACACTTAGTCTTTAGATAGCATAGGTAGTAAGATTAATTCTTCTTATTAAGAAGATTTAAGCTAGCTCAAATAATTTCTTGTTAGAGTGAATAGCCACGTTAAAGAATAACTTATTACAAGTTAAACTTAAACAAAGGTGTGTGCGGAGTTGGTGGTTAATAGATCTTTTAAATGAAAATAGTTTTCTTAATTCAAGTAAATTTAGGGGATGTTTGGTTGGATAGATTATTCATGATTTAGTCTTAGATTAATTATCATGGGTTGTTTGGTTGGATGGATACGACCCATGATTTAATCCCGAGATTATGCCACGTAGGATTAATCATGGTTTGTGTTTCTTGGCCTTCCGCCTATGACTAAAATAATCTCGACTAATCTCAGGTCAAGTCAATCCTGAACAATCACGGACTAATTTAGTCATAGGTAACCGAACACTCCCTAATAGATGATAATGATATGCAAGTAGTGTAATAAATCAAAGCAAAAAGTAAGTAATGCAGAACACAACGATTTAACGTGGTTCGGGCTGAAAACCCTGCGTCCACGGTTCAATCAACACTAGATCAGAAATCCACTAATATCTCTTGCTTATACTCGTTGAGTACGAGCCACAAAGAATAATCAAAATTAGATTTGTTTTTCGTGCACGAGTTTAGGGTCGTGACTCGTTTACAACTTACGAAAGTTTCTTCGAAGAATGAACACTACACTCTAAGAAGACGACTAACTACTTGATCACACTTAGATCTTTGAAATTGAATTTGGAATTTTCCAAAAAATATAACTTCAAGCTAGAGTTTTGATGGTAGGAAGTTCTTTGAGCGATTGAGGCTTGAAGAAATTTGAGTAGAGTTTTGAGCTTCGTTAATGGCTGATTTCTCATACTCATTCTGGATAAAAAAAAAAGGTGGTATTTATAGCTTCAATCTGGAACTAGCCGGTTGAGAGATGTAGTGAAATTTTCATCGCATTAATTGCAACATTTAATGTGCGGTAAGGTGATGGTATGCACGCCGCCTGTAATGCTTTCTGACACCGCCTTTCCTGCGATTTTCTAGGGATTAGTTAGGAATGGAATGATCCGTTGTGCGCTTAATTGATATTCTTGTATTTCATTTCTTAAAATATCCTGTGACTAATCACTGGATGGTTGACTTATGACAAATTTATGTATGTACAGTGCACCATAGTTATCATATGACCCAACTGATTACAGGTTTATCAGCAACTTGATTGAAACGAGCTGGTCATCAACCTGCTCTTCAAGAGTCAACCTATTTGAGACCAGGTTGATACTCTTGAGTTTTCTCCCGATTTCTGAGTCAAACTCTAAGGAAACAACTAGTTTAGTATAGGACATGTCATTTGTGATCGACCCGTTCTTTTCAAACTATTGAGTTGTCCTATTTACACCTATATAAAAAGATCGTTCTATAAGTTAGATTGAAAAATTAAATTTCCTTTCACAACATCGATCTGTATAAAATCTAAACTTAGAAAAATGACTGAGTCTAAAAACCATAATAGGCGGTCTAAGAAGGAATCACAGCTAGCTGCTAATTAGAAGACAGATCGTTATAATCGATTTGTTCCTTTACACTTTTAGTGAGCTATCAAAAATAAACTTAAACCTGTTTTCTTAGTAGTCAATATGTCCAAATTATCTCGTAAAGATAATACAAGTCATTTGAGATCGACGTGTTGTTTATATACAATCGAGCTGCCTTTAACAGATGATATTGATTAACCTGGTTTTAAAGAACTTATAAATAAATCTAAGTGTTGGTTCGATAAACATCATCAAAATTTAATAAATTTGTGGGATTCCCAATAGTTTCCCCATTTTTAATGATGTCGAAACCACACTTTACAATTTATCTTAAGTGTTAAATAACAATTAGTTTTAACAAGCAGTTTAATATATGCATAAGAATATAAAGCAGTTAAATCACATGCATAAAATATTGCATGGACAAAGAGAGATTGTCATCAGGTTGTTTTTCAAAATAAAAAATACTTAAACTTTCCATTAATACGATAAGCTGTTATAAGATAGGAAAAATTTAAAGTAAACAACTTAAGTACAACTAGATCACAAAAATAAGTGTTTGAAAAATAACAACTACTGCGGTGGTGGTGGAGGTGGTTGCTATTGTTGTTGCTGTTGTTGTCTGACCTGTTGAGCTCTTCTTCTTAGAATCATCTCCCTTTTTCTATCTTCAGAGAGAATGTTGAAGCTAGCATATATCCATCCCATCATGAACATGCTTGTAGTCTTTGTTTTCCATGATGATGGGGTAACCCATTTTCTGAACAGATTCGTTGATAAGGTTGAGAATTATTGTACGGTTTGGCTCAATGCTTACAGGGATGTTGGGAGATATCATGTAGTCTTTCTTTAGAGCAGTCAAGCATGTATTGGTCATCGCAGAATGTCTGAACAGGTAGTCTACGAAGCTTTGATTTTTGTAATCTTTGACATACTCCCTGAACATGTCATCAGCTGGATCATTCTTATACTTAGGATCCTTGAGGTAGTAGTAGTAAAACACTCCCTTTTTTCACTCTCATCCACTCCACGACATGTTTCTTGTTTATCCATATGTCGGCCTACGGCTCTAAGAATTTGAATCTTGCAAATAATCGTGCATCTTAATTGTTACTATCTTCGCTGTGCTCGGAAGGTGGACTTTCTGATTGATCTCTTTCAGCTCTTGCAGTTTGTCTTTGTTTTTCAGCAAAGTAGAGCTTCTTAAATTTAAGATTCATTACCCGATCTTCCTTGTAGCCAGCCAAGAATATTTCTTCAATTTCCTCATCATCAATTTGTATCTTCTTCCATTTATCGATCTTGGCAGGTAGTTCAACAGCTTGTTCCATTTCCTGAAATTATTTGGGCGGCATTCTCTTCTGCTAGCCTTCTTGCCTCCGCAGCTCATTTACATCTGAGAGGCTGTTTCTTCTTTACAATTTGTTTCTTACTAGCAGGTTATGTATGCTTTCTTCATTAATAAATTCACACTGCTTCCATCTTATCACCTTCCCCCTTTACGACAACATCCAAGTTTTGCTTGGAGACTATCAGTTTGAGTGAAGCGTTCACTTCTTGAAGCTCCTTGAGCTTGGCCTCAATGTCCAACTTGAATTTTAAGAAGGTTGAAACATTACCTGTTAGTTTATCGAACTGCTTGGTATACAGGAGAATATTGTTGGGAACCCACAATATTTGGTTAATTTTGATGATGTTCTTTCGAAACACATTTAGATTTTATTCCGTTTGCTAAGTCTTGATCTGTTCTAAACTGTACCAGACCACTAATGTATAAAGTGAATCTGATAGAGAACAAGATCCTAGAAGAGTAACTTAAAATGTAAAGGATTACATCCTATAGAAGTTATTCTATCTGTTTCTTATTTGAGAACCAGATCAACATCAGACTCAAGCAAGCAGATGATCTGACATATGGCCACTCGATCTGATTAAGTCCAGATTACTCACAGAGTTTTCTACCATGCTTTGGAGCATTTCTTTTAGGAACAGATTGATAGTTTGACCAGATCGTCGTCAATCTGTTCTGACTAGATCGTTGTCTAAAGTGAGCCAGATGGTACCAGATCAACTTCAGACATCTGACTCTTTGTCCAGATGCACTTTAATGAAATCTAAGATTACTTGCCACATGAACAGATCTCAAGAAGATGGAAAGTATATCTATTGTAGATCAAATTTGGAAGGAGAATCAATTAACTCGCGAAGAAGGAAAGAAACATCTATCAAACGATCTGCTTTCCATATTTATTGAAGATTCGGTCAGAACTTTCCAAAGGCAAGAAGAGATAAATCAGGGATTCATATCTCTTGATTGGTAATCACTTTTTATACCAAACCAATCAAGCCCAACGGTTAGAATTTCAAAATTCTACACCTATAAAAGCTTAGAACCAAGACTGGAAGAGTACAGATACTATCATCAACGATCAACAAGCTGTTACTCTGTCCATAAATCAACTTACTCAACAAAGTAATTACTTGAGAAGATTTCTATTCACCAGATCGTGTTCTAAGCCGTTCGTGATCGAAATCACACCATCTCGATTCAAGTCTGTCTTATCGAGAAGAATGAAGGATAACTTCAGTAGCTAGTAGCTTTCTAGTGGATTAAAGGGAAGAGATCCAGTTATGGTAGTTTTCTGTAAGTTGTAAAGGGACACGACCCTTATTCGTGCATAAGTTTCAACCAGATTGTGCTTGAAACTTGTGGCTTGTTCTCAGTGAGTATAAAGAAGAGAGTATCCTAGTAGTGGATATCTAATCCAGTTTGGATTGGACCGTGGATGTAGGGGGTTTCCCGAACTACGTAAAAATAACTGTGTTATTTACATTCTGCATTTCTTAATCAATCTGTTAATCAATCCGATTAATCTTTTAAAAGAGTTTTCTAAACAAGAGCACAGACTAAGTCCATCATTTTCCGCACACAACGCTCTGTTAGAGTTCAAGATCACTCTTGATATCTACTAAGTGTTTTTCACAAAGAGAGTATCTATCTGGATAGATCGAGATCGATCTGGTTTGTCAAAGTTAAGCAATCTCTATTCAGAAAGCTTAAACTCTCTAAGTAATTAGTCAAGTAAACTGAAAAGTTTGCATTTGGTGTATTTCGTGGGGGGGGGGCGCCGGCCCATACACCAAACCTTGCTCTTTCGGGACCAACAAATATAATGCGGAATTTAATTAATTATACCTTCTCATATGCAAGTCCTTCGCTTGAGGCGACACAATTTGAATCGTTAGCTACGAACAACAATCCACACCGTAGGAATCTTCACTTGATCTCCTTCGATCCTACCTCGAAAACTTCTAACCTATTCCCGATCTACTACTTGAATATCGTGTGGGTGAATTATATCAAGTATTTTTAGGAGAAACAAGAACAAAACCTAGAGCGTTGAATACTCTGTAATTTTCAAAAATTAAGAGATAAAATTCTCTTAGGGGCTCCGATTTTTATGTGTTACGGAGATAGAGAAATTTGCCAACATGTGTCTCCTATTTATATATATTTTGGGCTAGATTAGGGTTTCTAAGGTGAATGAATAAGATCCCAAATTATAGAATTTAAAATCCCACTTTTATCTCTATTCAATTCCATCTATTATTCAAATTCAAATTTGAATAATTTAAAATTAATTTTGGCTTGGTAAAATTCATAACTTAATTTAATTAATTTCCAAGTCACTTTTGGGCCTAATTAAATTTAATTAATTGATTGGTCCAACTTAGACTTAAATTAATTAATTTATGTTAATTTAAAAACAAGTTTTGATTCTAAAGCTCCATTCTCTCTATTCTTAGATAGAGAATTCTTCGCAAGCTCTAATAACAGAAGGTTCCATAATGGCAGATAATATGCTCGTGAATGAAAATATGTTTTTCTAGATCTATTCAAGTTGACCACGCAGGTTTCAATCTTGTGAAACAGAAACAATGGTCTTTTGAACCACTGCTTGCTAAGTTTGACAGACCACATCGATGACCAGGTTCACTACCAGATCGACTAGTGATCTGTCCAGACAGATTCTCTCTTGTGAATTACACTAAATAGATAGCTAGAGTGATCTTGTTTTCTACTAAGTGTAGTGTGCAGAATATGGTGGACTTAGTCAGTTTTTCTTATTAGAAAACCTTTGTAAACACTTAGTCAAATAGTGTAAGAGATTAATTAAAACGATGCAATCTTGAATGAAAGTGTAGGGTTAGTGAGTAAACAACAAAATGTAAAATGCGTAAAGTAAAGAACACAATTGTTTTTACGTGGTTCGGGAAACCCCCTACGTCCACGGTCCAATCAAAACTAGATCGGATATCTACTACTAGGATACTCTCTTTTTTATATTCACTAAAAATGAGCCACAAGTTCCAGTCAAAACTAAAAAGAAACTTGTGCACGAATAAGGGTCGTGTCCCTTTACAACTTGCAGATAAATCTGCTACAAGGTACATTCACGTTAATCCACTAGAAAACTACTAGCTAGCGAAGATATCTTCATTCTTCTTCTCGATAAGACATACTTGAATCGAGTTTGGTGTGATTTCGATCACGAACGACTTATAAAGAATTATGGAATGTGAAATTTCCTCGTTGAATGCTTCAACGGTTGAGTAGATTTCTTGGCAGAGTATCAGCTTGAAAGTTTGCGCGTAGAATCGTTATTGCATCAATACTCTTCCAGATGTTGTTCCAAGCTTTTATAGGTGTAGAATTTTGAAATTCTAACCGTTGAGATTGATTGGCGTGTAATAAATGTTGATTGCCAATCAAAGATGTGAATCCCTTATTTGATCCTCTTGCTCTGTAGGAAAGGTTGACTGAATCTCTCTTGATATGGAAAGCAAATAGCTAATTGATCTCTTTCCTTTCTTTAAGCTTCGTATGATTCACCTTCCTTCTTGATCTCTGATTTGATTGACTTTCCTTCTTCGTGAGATCTGGGTGAAATCTTATTTTGACCAGATTGAGTGACATTTATCAGATGATCTACTAGCTTTCAGATGAGCTAGTCTGCTTCGATAATCTAGAAGACTAACTAACTAGATGACTATCTATAGGACATAATGCTTAAAGGTTTTTAAGTCCTTTACATTTAGTCATTAGCTAACCTGGTCTAGATAATGCAGGCTTGCTCTCTATCAGATTCATTTAATATCATAGTGATCTGTTACATGAGGAGCACGCTAGGTCTAGCAAACAGAACATGAATTAAAACTAAGTGTGTTTCGAAAGAACATCATCAAAACTAAATTTTGTGAAGGGTTCCCAACAACTATACTTAGACGCTTTATCATGCAGGATTCCAAGAGGGGTTTTTTACTTTTAAGACATGGAATCGTACTTTCTCAGGACATGTGTTCTAAGACATCTGTAGAGAAAGAGGAGATGAGAAAGATACCTTATGCTTCTGCAGTATGTAGTCTCATGTATGCTATGATGTGTGCTAGGCTGGATATCTGCTTTGCCGTAGGCATGGAGCATGATATCAGTCTAACCCAAGAAATGATCAATGGATGGCAGTAAAGAACATACTCAAGTACCTTAAACGGACTAGGGAGTGTTGTTTGGTTTACTAGTCAGACACCTTTTATCCTTTAGGTTAACATATTCTGATTTTCAGACGAACCGGGATTTGAGGAAATTAACCTCTGGTTATGTGTTTACTTTGGGAGGTGGAGCCGTGGCATGGAGGAGTGTGAAGCAGAAATGCATCATGGACTCCACCATGAAAACCGAATATGTGGTCGTGACAGAGACCTCAAAGTAAGAGGTTTGGCTCAGGAGCTTCTTGATGGACCTAGATGTGATTCCGAGTATGCCTTCGAGTGCCACAGTTTATTGTGATAACTCAGGTGCAGAAGCTAAACGCTTGAAAAGCGCGCTAAGAAACCTTGTGCAGAGGAACCACGGGCCCACAAGGCAAGTAAACACATTGAGAGAAAATATCACATCCGTGATATAGTAAAAAGGGGCGAAGTAGTAGTGTCCAAGGTAGCGTAAGATTACAACCTGACTAATCCTTTAAAGTTCCTGAACGGTAAAACGTTGGAGAGGCACTTAGAGGGATTTGGGTGAGACTTGTAGTGGAACTGCTTTAGGTACAAGTGGGAGATTTGTGATGTCATGCTACACAGATTGTATACTCTAAAGCATGTTTGAGTATAAGTGGGAGATTGTTAGAGTTTGTATACCTCAAAGCATACTTTATGCTTGGACGGTGTATCAAACCTGATTTCAATTCCAATTTAAAGAGAATAAATTTTTTTATCATTGATTTGTTATATATTGAATTGCAAACATAGTTGGCTCCTTTGTAATATAAAGTCACAGTCTAGACAGACGTGGACAGTCTAGTCGGTAAAGGCTGTGATATCATTTGATGCGAGAGCTGACCTTAGCCGCAAAATGATGTCGGTATGTATAAGCGGATACACATGCTTTACGTATACATATTGAGAGGTTTCACACTGAGATAAGTTCTAACATGCTGATACTTAGAACGAGGTCTCAGAAATTAATTTATTTTTTAATTGTGACGATGACATTAGTATAAGCGGTTTATTATACGCTGCTTTGATTCATCTATGATTGCAGTTTTTTCATAACTCTAAATAGTGATGTCTTGGGCGGTAGTGATTGGCTTAGCCAAAAGTACTCGACTGTTAGTCGTGCAGAATCACGTCTCGGTGACACGAGTTGATTAAATTCATGTGAGGCATTCAAAAAGGATTATTGCATAAGAAACCCAGCCGGTTGGGAATTTATTCCATATGTAATAATGAAAGTGTAAACCAGATCACTTACGAATAAATATATTAATTAATTATGAGTTTTCAGCAAACTCAATTGTTGGGAAGTGGACTCCAGCACCTCCCGGAGGGGGGGGGGTCCTCCGTGTATCGTACCCCAGATAACTTATGGGAGTGCGGCCTGTCTCAGTCGAAAAGGGCCTGCACTACCATTGTTGACGAGAGGTTAAATGAATTGATTAGTATTACTCATACCAACATGATGCATCATCTTTTCAGGTGACCCCTTAGTAGAAACTCCAAGGTTAAGCGTGCTTGTCTTGGAGCAATACTATGATGGGTGACCTACTGGGAAGTGTTCTGGGTCATTCTGTTAGTGAGAGGACAAAGCAGGCTGGGAAAGAAAGTGTTGGTGTGTGGGGCCAGTACGATGAGTAGTGTCCTCTTGTTCTGGCCAGTAACGATTCTCCCAAGTCAAAGGAGAAACATGCGAAGTGGGTTAGTGGGAATCAAATGGCGCGGTGTTACATTCTGACATCTATGTCGAGTGTACTGCAACATCAACATGAATCCATGACTATCGCTTCAGATACCATGTTTAACCTTGGCGACATGTTCGGTACACATAGTCGAGTGACTAAGTAATTGGTCATTCTTAATGTGATGAATATGTCCATAGCATAGGGAACATTGATTTGGGATCATGTCCTGAAGATGATGGGATATTTGGGTGACATCGAGATTCTGGGCGGTCATATTGATGTTGAATCTCAAACTGATGAGTTTGCCCGACAACAATAATCCATTTTGTCTAAAATATGTTGGTCCCGAAAGAGTAAAGTTTGGTGTATGGGGAGGGGGGGAATACACCAAATACAAACTTTTCAGTTTACTTGGTTATTTATTAGAGAGTTCAAGCTATTCTTAAATAAGAAATTGCTCGGCAGATGACTAACCACATTGATCAGCAGATCGATACCAGATCAGTCCAAACAGGTTACTCTCTAGTGTAGATACTTAGACAGTAATAAGAGTAATCTTATTGTTTTCTAAGTATTGTGTGTGCGGAAATATGGAGTAATCAGATCGTTAAGCAGATTGATTGAGATGCAGATTATATGATAGTGCAGAATGGTAGAATAATAAACAACTGAAAGTAAAGATGCAGGAATATAAAGAACACAGTTATTTAACGTGGTTCGGGAAATCCCTACGTCCACGATCTGGTCAAAACTAGACCAGATTATCCACTACTAGGATACTCTTTTTCTTTATACTCGTGGAGAATGAGTCACATGTATCAATTAAAGCTAGAAAGATACTTGTGCACGAAATAAGGGTCGTGTCCCTTTACAACAGATTACCTCTACATTACCACTAGAAAAGACAGACTTGAATTGAGGTGGGGTTGGTGTGATGTAGTGTCACAGGTTGTTTGAAGCTCTTAGTCTGGTTCAGAGATTGATTGCTTGAGAGTATGTTGTCAATGTAGCTCGCGTGTGTTTTCTTCCAGATTTTGAACTTCATTTATATAGGCATTGAATTAAAAATTCTAGCCGTTGTTGATTGGCGTGAGATTGATTGTAGATTGCCAATCAATGATATCCAACATATCTGTTCTTGCCTTGTAGAAACGTTGACTCAATCCTCTAAGTATGGAAAGCAGATCGCTAACGGTTACTTTCCTTCCTTGTGTCAATCGTGGATTCTCTTTCCAAACCCTGTTGGGTGAACTTTAATTTTGACGTGGCAAGAGGATGTGTAGGATGATGTCATCTGGTGGTTTGATGACTCTATCGATCTGGTTCTTACCTGTGAACATCGATCTGGTCGGTGATCTGGTTACTGTCTGTCACAGCAGATCGATTTCATCTTGGCGAAAAGTCTAGGCCTTCATCCTATACTATTATGGAAATGACTTCTATAGGAATGATTCCTTTACATGCTAAGTCATCTCCTAATCTGTTCTCTATCAGAATTCACTTTATATGCAGTGATCTGTTAACAGGTAGAACAGTTTAACTCTAAAAGGACTAAGTGTGTTTCGAGAGATCATCATCAAAACTAAAATACTTTAGGGTTCCCAACAAAATATATCATGAATAAAAATGATTATAGTCTCCCATAACTACTGACAGAGATGAAAATAATGGAAACTCTAATGGCCCAGAAACGACAAGTGTTAGTGACCACGGGACCTCCAACTTCTTCTAGCCGCCAAGTGGGGAAATGGCAAGAAGAAGGGATCGTCGGTGTCTGGCATGAAAAAGAAAAATTAACGGGAGGTGTCTCAAAGAAAAAGGAGGGAACAAGTAAATTCTTCAGGTGCGGTTAGAAATGACACTAGAAAATGGTTTGCCCGCTTCACAAAAAGTCGGTGAGTGGTTAATGTACGTTTTTTGCCTTAGTAGTTAAAATGTGTTTTATGGTTAGTTCTACCCGATCTTGGGTAGTAGTGTAAAATCCAAAAAATAATGATATGTTTGTTTGATAATTAATTAAATATTATTATTATTATTATTTTAAGAAGAAATGTTCGGTGGAATATGTTCGATTTTTTTAATCGTAATCACAAACTTTAATTATTTTAGCTTAAAGTTTAAATAAAAATTATATTTATACAACAGTAAGGTTTGCGCATGAGTAAATTGGAAAAATAATTTTTTGTGTTATACACTTATACCATATGATAATAGAGCTCATGAAGACAAATTCGTGGACACCAAGATAATAAAAATTGGATATCGTTTGAGTGCTCGATTAATATTTAATGTAAGAGACAAAATGGGTATAAATACCCTTTCTTCATTTCACCTCCTCATTTTTCACCCAACACCAATCCTAGATAGAGAGTGTAGAGAGAGGTGCTCTACTCCTCACTGCCAGAAAGCTGTCGGACCGCCCACGACGGCCAGCGGAAAACCGTCAGCCGTCGTAGGAAAAAATGAGACCAAATTTCACTCTAAGCTTCCTCTCGACGTGTACATTCCATTTTTGGGGTTCGATCATCCAAAAAATGGCTGAAAGGCAGCCATGAAAGGCCAAAATCTTGGCCAAAGTAGTAAGTTTGATCTTTTCCACCTTCTCTTTTCTCCATTGTCATCCTTCACTTCTCACCCATTCTCTCTACCTGTCACAGCCCAATTCCTTAACCCTTTCTTAGTTAAGTAATTAGACCATGACTCGGTTAACTTAGGAAACTCTGGGAAATGAAGTTTATTCTCAAGGATAAATTGAATCAAAGTTTTCGCAGGAATTCAGGGCAGGTTCAACACCTTAACTTCAAAGGCTCATAACTTACTCATCCGGACTCCAAATTGAGATCCGAAAGAACCGTTAGAAAGGTATTGAAGAGATCTTTGAAATGGTACCCATTTTACCTGAATTCGGAAAGATGAAACTCACAGAAAAGGGTTTTCAACCTGCTGCCCTGTTTCTATCGAAAACAAAACTCAACAATTTATGGTCTCGGGTTTCAATTTACCAAAGGCAAAGCTCAAGTAATTAAGAAGAAGGGTTAAACATGATGATTCACCAAGGAAATTACCAACATGGATTTCATAAGCTGAGCAAACATAATGGTACCAAACATTCAGATTAACAACCAAAAGAAAACTAAGGTTCACAACGGAAAGAGTGGTTGAGTTATATGTATGACGACATATAACTCTGGGATCACAAGTATGTTTCAACAAAATTCAACAAAATAACCATAACCCACGCAATAGTTTACATGTCGAAATAACTATAGTGTTCAGCTCCATCGCCATCTCCCAGCTCAACCTGCATGTTTAGAAACACATGCAGGGCTTGTGTACATAAAGCACTCAGTGGACACATGCCAAAACATTTAAAACTTGCTCTTAGAGCTATATGATTGACTTGCCAACTTTAGCATATACAGGGTTTTCAAGAAAAATAACCTGCATACGCTTCTTAAAACATATATCTTTTCTTTCTGAAAACAATAAAAACTGAATATGCATCAAATGTGTCTGCAGACATATATCTTAAATCTGTGATACCATATCTACTTTCTAGTGTTGAGAGGTAGGCCTCCCTCTCAAACACTCTGACCGGCCAGTCTGCTCACCGGCTCACCGGCTCACTGTCTAATGTGCACACAAACCCTTACCGGCAGCTCGTCCGGCATAGGGTCGATATCATAATTCTGTTGTAGATAGGTACATGCAACATGCTCAAAAAAACAGGCAAGTCAACATCTATAAACATAATAAACATCTCAAAACATAAATAATTCTTTAGCACGTGCATTCTTTGGTTAGAAAGCCCACCTGAAGGGTTTAATCTATTTAACCCGAGGCTTCGTCTCTTTCTTTCTTTTCTTCTTTCTCTTTCTCAGCTGAACCTTTCATAAATAAAACATTTAAGAATAAGAAATCTTACTCTTTTCTATGAAATCATCAATTCATAATCTCATTCTTCTTCTTGTAATTTACTTGATTATCAATTAGTATAACTATAATTTCTTCGGCTTTTGCATCCTTCTATCTTAACATTACATTCATCACTTATCTTATTTATATTATTACATCACTTCTTTTCATACTAAACTAACAATTTCTAACTCTTACATACTTGGCTAATAAAATCCCATAAATTCACATTAGCCACTATATTCATTCTTTATCTCAAATATCATATTAAATCAAACAAATAAAATCTCTATATATAGCTTTTAATCATGCCCTTCTTCTTGAAAATTATAGATCTTAATGTAAGAATGGTTCTATCTTTAATCTCTTGATTTATTCATGCTTAATATTGCTTGATAAACTCCAATGCATCATCATTTAAACTAAATAGCATCCACATATATATAAACTTTGAAACTCCATTAACTACTAAATTTTTGAAAGTTCATTTCTAGTGCTTGGAAAATTCTCAATAAATTATTCTAGACATTATTCATACCAATAAACTCAAATATGATTTCAATTTAAACAAATAAAATCAAAATCTCATAGGACTCATAAGATGAAATTTTCGGTCCTTTTCATTAAGGGTAGAAAGTTTGATTTTTGCTCTAATTTCTTGTTCTAATCATGTCTATTGATATCTAATGATACTTATTCATGCTCAATTCAAGGAAATTCATACAAATTCTAATGATTTAAATTAGGGTTTATGTAGGCAATTTAGGGGAAATTAAATTAACCATCATTTCTTAAGATTCTTTGCATAATCTTACTTAAAGCATGCCTTTCTATCTATTTGCTACAACATAATTAAAATCAAAGCCATATACTAACATGCTATAGGGCATGGAATTCTCATGCTTTAAAAGAGGGAATTCTTCATCATTTTTCAAGCTAAAACATGAAGAAATTGGATATTTAGCTTGATTGGAACATTTTCTCACAATTTGGTATTGATTTTTGGCTTAATTCTTGAGATTTGAAGAAAAATTTGTTTAGTGTGTGTAGTGTGTGTGAATAGTGACGAAAATTAGGGTGGAGATGTTGGAAGATGATGATGATCATGAATAGTAAGTAAAAATCTTACTTATAAGCTAAGTAAATAATTTCCTAATTTAATAATTAATTTATTTAATTTTTCTACACTTCTCTAGGGGCTTCTAGAAGCTTCTAGAGTCTTCTTTTCCGAGTTTTGAGACATTGATACTGGATGATTCGTCTCGACACCTAGAATCCACTGGTTCAGACCGTTCATGATTTGGAGTTCGTTTGAATAACTTATTCAAACTTTAAAATACCGAATAAATTTAACTGAACAAATTCTTTCTATAATAATATTTTTCTAATAAAATCTTCATAATAATCTCTTTTATATATATTATAAAATTGGGCATAATTTGTAGATATTACTACAGCTGTCGAATTCTCAAACTGAATTCTAAACGAGAACTTATTTAATTATTGCCGAAATTGCAATAATAAATTTTTATTCTCTATATTATCTGTTTACTAACTTAATGAAATTTCTAATTCTATTTTTTTATATTATCTAATAGATAAAAATTTTCTCTTCTGAGGGGTATGCTTTGTCTGAATTTATTCTGCTTCAACCCCTTTCTTTTATTCTTAATATGGAATTAATAAATTCCATTTTCTTTCTTAACTAAATAATTAAAATTCTTTCTTCTAAATTATATAATAAAGCTTTCAAACTCTTCTTAATCTCATAAATATTATCTCTTAAGGATGCAAAGCCTTATTAAGACTCTAATTAGCAATTAAGTACTAATTAGAATTTGAGGGTATTACACTACCCTTTTTACAACTATCCTCGGGCAAGAAGAGAGTATCTCTGGTGAGGAGAGAGGATCTCCGGCAAATCCCACCATGAAAGCTTCATCTTCACTCAATCACCTTAGTTCTTCAATAAGGTAGTCATTATTCTTTATCTTTACTGATTTAAACCGGAATGGGGTAGGATTAGAAATTGTATTGTGTTAATATGTGATAATATTGTTATTTGATTTGAGGATTAGCAGTTTCATGTTGTGTTGGTAATGAAACATGAAAAACTAGGAGATTAAGTTTTGCCTTACATTTTTATGGTTCAAAGTTTCTTCTGCGTTTCGGCCTCGTGATTCCAGTACTTCATCAGTGTCAATAATTTTATCTTTTAACATATTAAAACACTAGATCGTGTTAGGAGTAATTTATAATATGAATCAGTCAATTTCATTATGTTCTTAATTTACTATGATTTTTACAAAATGGTTGCACAAACTGTCAAATATTGCGAAAATCTGGGAATTTGTCTAACTTTGAAAACTCAGGAAAAATAGAGTTTAAAAGATTTTACATGTTTTTCTTTTGGAAAATACAAAGTTAAGACATTTGGTTCATCTAAAATTTTATTCGACTAAATTCGAGTTATTTTCAATTTATTATAATTTTTCAAAGTCAACTGCTCATATAACTTAAATATGTGAGCTTGTGAAAATTATTTCAAAACTTTGTGATTTTATTTTAGATGATAGGCTCAATGAAAGCCAAAACGCTTCATAAGGCATATTCCCTATTGTTATAAATAATCTTATTTTGTGGACATTACTTTAGAATATTAATGTATTTATTAAATACATGTATCTCTTTGTAAATGAAAATATTATATATATAAGAACACAGTTCTAGGGTTTCTAACCCTACAGTTCCATTTTATCTGCGCTGCTTCTCCTGTAGTTTTCTAGTTGTTCTATATTGTTTTCTTTCTTGATTTACTTTGATCAATCATAGGTGGAATCAAGCCAATTTTACAACGCGTTATCAGCACGAGTCTCTAACTCTATGGAGCTCGTTGTTGTATATGAAAAAAAAATTCCTCAATCTCAGTCGTCATCTCCTTCCTCATTTATAACATCACCGCCACAGCCCTCAATTCTACCGAGAAAGGGTGGTGCTTTTACTAAATCTTAATCGCCGAAGTTAATCTTAATCACTTAATCCACATACGTTCCTTCAGAGTCTGCTCGCTCAATCAATATCTCCAATTCATATAAGTTTTTGGCTATATATAAAATTATACATGCAGATATCTGCATACTTAGCTGCAATCATGATTTCGTGCGTAGTAGCCATCTTTAATAGGGTTTGTATAATTCAAAGCATGCTTTATGTTTAGAAGATGTATTAGACTTGTTTTCAGTTTCATTTTAATGAGACTAAATGTTTATTTCATTGAGTTGTTATTTATTATCTTTATATATTAAATTGCAAACAAGTCCATTCACTTCAATTGTAGACTGTTTGGTGGATCGATGATGACAGAAGATAACACAGTCGGATCCTTTGTAGTATAAAGCTCACAGTCTAGACAGACTTGGATAGTTTAGTCGGTAAAGGTTGCGGTATCATTTGATGCAAGAGTTGATCTTAGCCCGCAGAATGATATCATTATGTATAAATTGATACACATGCTTTGCGTATACATATTGAGAGGTTTCAAAGTGAGATAAGTACTACGTGTTGTTGCATTGCACGAGGTCTCGGAAATTAGTTATTTCTTAATCTGTGTCAATGACATTAGTATATGCGGCTGATTAGACGCTTCTTTGATTCATCTACGTTTGAGTTTCAGTCACACATAATCGTGTCTCGGTAACACAATGTTATTAAATCTACGTGAGGCATTCAGAAAGGTTGATATTGCATAAGAAATCCGGTCGGTTGGAATTTATTCCATATTTAATAATGAAGGTCTGAACCGGATCACTCGCGAATAAATATTTTAATTAATTATGAGTTGTCAGTGAACTCAATTAATTAATGGATTTAATAAATCTTAAATGCGAGAATTAATTAATAACAAGAGAGTTACATCTGTAATTTGGATGAATTAAGATGAGTTCAATATTTATCCTATAGTGGAGGTGATAAATATATATAATGAAATTATACTTTATTACATTTCCATTGAGTAATTAATTTGAAGTTAAATTAACTTAAATTAATTAATTTAAGTCTAAGTTTGACCAAACAATTAATTAAATTTAATTGGGCCAAATGACTTGTAAATTAATTTAATTAAGTTATGAATTTGACTAAGTCAAATTAATTTTGAATTATTTAAATTTAAATAATAGATAGAATTTTAGAGAGATAAAAGTGGGAATTAATTCTATTATTTGAGATCTTATCCATTCACCTTAGAAACTCTAACCTAGCCCAAAATATCTATAAAAGGAGACACATAGTAGCCGAAAATTACTTCCAACCCTACCTATTATTTTCGGCCAAAGAGAGATAAAATCTCTCTTGAATTTTCGAAAATTTAAGAGTATTCAGACGCTCTAATTTTCATTCCTGTTATCTTAAACATATGAAAGATTATTGCCCACATGATATTCAAGTAGTAGATCAGGAATATGTTAGAAATTTCCAATGTCGCATTCAAGGAGTTCAAGAGTAGATTCCATTGACGTAAATTGTTGTTCGCATCTCATAGAAATGGACGTTCTTCTTCAGCTTCTGGGCTACCCCTGGAGTATACAACTCGTTGCTGGGTTCGCCATCAATGTCTTGCCCCACTGGAGTCTCTTCGACTGGATCAAGGTGGATGACAAGGATCTTCTTTAATCTTCGTCTTTGGCTTTGTTGCTTCTTGTACTGGTGGTTGAGCTAGTGTATCTTGTTGATCTGGTTTACTGGTGAGCGGAGGCTGTTCAGGTTTCTCCATATCGACATCTTGATTAGTTTCGTCATCTGGTACACTTGAAAAGAAGTCCATTTTATTTGAGAAAAATGGCTTCAGTTCAATCTTCAGAAGATCTGCCTCATGCTTCATGAGCGCAATGATAAGTTGTGGATATTTTGTGCGCACTTCGCTGACAGTGCTGGCTTGTAGTAGGCTAAGTAAAGTAGCTTCTTCCTTCTTTAGTTCTTCTATTGTTTAGTCTGGAGCAAGGCATCAAAGATGTAGTACTCGCTGTCCTTGACCAGCAAGTAAAATTTTACACGCTTAGCTGCTCCGAGACTTTCTGGTAGAAGATGAATACTAGGAAAATCTTGTAAAACAGAGTGATCTGCTTCACTTTCCAATAAATTAATAACACCCTCTGCTTGGCGTTTCTTCTCCTCTTCTTCATCTGCAGATTCTGCCTCCTCTTCGTCCTCACTTATTCTCTACATTCTGGCAGGTGAGGGTGTAGCTGTTCTGGCCGGCGAGAAGTCGCTTCCCTGGCATGGATTAAAGCTAGACTCGGGTTCAACAAAAATTGGCTCTCCAGCCTGTTGTGCCTCCTCACCTTGTTCTGCCCTAAGTCGTTCTGTTTGGCAAAAAATCTCTTCTAGTTTTCGAAAACCGTGGGTTTCAAGGACGGCGAAAGGTTCAGGGGAAAGAAACTTCTGAACCTCAGCAACGTGTTGCAAGAACAAGGAAGTTTGAGGTGCCATGATCAAAAGAAAAAAAAAACTTTGAAGAAGTTAGCAGGAGAAAGACAAATCTGAAAAATTGCTTAAGTGCTTAAAGATAGTAGTGCTCAGTGCGATGAATGTGTAGGTTAACAGTTGAGTGCATGAACAATACATATATATCGAAAAATAATCAACGACATAGATTAAAGCGATAATAATGGAAGGGTTGGATGAAAATCTCCCTTTTTAGGTTTTCCCGCTTCAACTTTTCAGTTTGCAGCCTTTCATCGCGTTTGATGTATGCGCTAGATCCTAGGGTTGTAGGAGAAAGTGTGTGTATCTTCCTATCCACTGCAAATTTTCTTTTCTTTTTCTTGCAGGGATTTTCTCTGTCACAGTTTCCAAAGGTGTGCTAATCATCACAATTATAAAAGATTTAGCAAATCTAGGTCAGAAAATAGCTTTATAGACTGTAGTTAAGATGTTAATTATGGTAAGAGATGTCTTCCATTTAAGACGTTTCAAATTTCCAAATTTCCCCTTGACTAAGTAACTATTTATTGGAAAGATAATTTCCACGAGACATGTCTTCCATCTGGGCAAATTTAGACACGTGTCACTGGTAATGATCTGTTATTGTGAGATCTCTGTTTCCATCTGGTATTGCATCATTCTGGTTGACAATCTAGTTTTGTATTTTATGACTTGATTGACACAGACAGAGACTTGGTTCCCATTTGTATCATTCTGCTACATGATCTGGTTTCATCAATCTGGTATTGACTTGATTCTATCATCCAGATTTAGTAATCCAAGCTTTCCACATAGCATTTTGAATCTTTCTTCTGGTAGAGCTTTTGTCAAAATATCAGCACGTTGAACATCTGTGTGGATCTTCTCGATCTGGATGTGTTTCCTCTCCACATGATCTCTGATAAAATGATATCTCACATCAACATGCTTGCACCTTGTATGGAGTACTGGATTATGTGTTATCGCTATTGCGCTTGAACTGTCACAAAATATAGGTATCTCCTTTACATCGATCTTGTAATCCTTTAGTTGCTGCTTTAACCATAATATTTGTGCACAACTTCCAGCAGCCATATATTCTGCCTCAGTTGTTGATGTAGCAACAGATGTTTGTTTCTTTGAGAACCAAGATATCAGCTTGTTTTCAAGAAACTGGCATGTACCAGAGGTAGACTTTCTATCCAATTTGCATCCAGCATAATCTGAATTAGAATAACCTGTGAACTTAAAGTTGTCATCACAAGGATACCAGAGTTCAATGTGTATTGTTCCTTTAAGATATCTAAGTATCTTTTTGGCAGCTTCCATATGTGACTCTTTGGGATTGGCCTGGTATCTAGCACATACTCCAACTGCGAATGTAATGTCAGGTCGACTTACAGTAACGTATATGTCACAGCCCAATTTCTTAACCCTTTCTTAGTTAAGTAATTAGACTATGACTCGGGCAACTTAAGAAACTCTTGAAAATGAAAGTTAATCTCATGGATAAATTGAATCAAATTTTCGCAGGGATTTCAGGGCAGACTTGACACTTTAACTTCAAAAGATCATAACTTACTCATCCGGACTCCGAATTGAGATCCGAAAGAACCATTAGAAAGGTATTGGAAAGATCTTTAAAATGGTTCCCATTTTTTATGAATTCGAACAGATGAGATGTACGGAAAAGGGGTTTCAACCGGCTGCCCTGTTTCTAGCGAAAACAAAACTCGTACAATTTATGAACTCAAGTTTCATTTCACCAAAGGCAAAACTCAAGCAATTAGGTAGAAGGGTTAAACATGATGATTCACCAAGGAAATTACCATCATGGATTCATAAGCTAAGCAAGCATAAAGGCACCAAATATTCAGATTAACAACAAGAAGGAAACTGAGTTTCGCAACGGAAAGAGTGGTTGAGCTATATGTATGACGACATATAACTCAGGGCTTACAAAATATGTTTCAACAAAGTTTAACAAGATGACCATAATCTCACTCAATATTTACATGTCAAAAATAACTACAGTGTTCAGCTCCACTTGCCATCTCCCAGCTCAACCTGCACGTTTAGAAACATATGCAGGGCATGAGTACATAAAGCACTCGGTGGACACATGCCAAAAACATATAAAACTTGCTCTTAGAGCTATATGATTGACTTGCCAACTTTAGCATATACAGGGTTTTTAAGAAAATGACCTGCATACGCTTCTTAAAACATATATCTTCTCTTTGTGAAAACAATAAAAACTGAATATGCATCTAATGTGTCTGCAGACATATATCTTAAATCTGTGATACCATATCTACTTTCTTGTGTTGAGAGGTAGGCCTCACCCTCAAACACTCTGACCGGCCAGTCCGCTCACCGGCTCACGGTCTAATGTGTACACAAACCCTTACCGGCAGCTCGTCCGGCATAGGGCCAATATCGTAATTCTGTCGTAGATAGGTACATGCAACATGCTCAAAATAGGCAAGTCAACATCTATAAACATAATAAACATCTCAAAACATAAATAATTCTTTAGCACGTGCATTCTTTAGTTAGAAAGCCCACCTGGACGGTTTAGTCTATTTAATCCAAGGCTTCGTCTCTTTCTTTCTTTTCTTCTTTTCCTTTCTCAGCTGAACCTTACATTAATTAAAACATTTAAGAATAAAAAATCATACTCTTTTCAATGGAATCATCAATTCATAATCTCATTCTTCTTCTTGTAATTTACTTGATTGCCAACCATTATAATTATAAGTTCTTCGGCTATTGCATCCTTCTATCTTTGTGCTATATCACTCACTTATCATATCTATGTTATTATGTCACTTCTTTACATACTAAACTAACAAATTCTAACTTTTACATACTTGTGTAATAAAATCTAATAAATTCACATTAGCCATTATATTCATTCCTTATCTCAAATATCACATTAAATCAAACAAATAAAATCTCTATGTGTAAGTTTTAATCATGCCCTACTTCTTGAAAATTAAAGATCTTAATGTAAGAATAATTCTATCTTTAATCTCTTGATTTAACCATGCTTAATATTGCTTAATAAACTTCAATGCATCATCACTTAGTCCAAATAACATCAACATGTATTTAAACTTTGAAACTCCATAAACTAACTAAATTTTGAAATTTCATTTTTAATGCTTGGAAATTTCTAAATAAATTATTGTAGACATTATTCATGCCAATAAGCTCAAATATGATATCAATTTAGACAAATAAAATCAAAATCCCATAGCTCTTCATTTTATAATTTTCGAAAATTTCATAAAATTTATACTTGGATTTTTCATCAAATTTCTTTCTAATCTTATGTTTAAACATGCTTAATTACACGAATACAATCTTAATTTAAGCATAGCTTCACATAGTATTAACATAAATTTAAACTCAACCCTTAAGCCATATCTTCATCCAATTCATTTTCTTCCTACATGCTTTCCACTTTAAGCATGCTTTAATCATGAAATAACAATAAACTTCACTAATAATTCAATTTTAGACTCTCCATCATCATGCTTTATTAAAATTAAAACACAAAAGTATAATGAAAGAGTATTATTTACCTTCAATTTGCTAATCTTTATACTTGAGGTGGCTTAGAATCACAATTCTATACTTGGGATGAGAAAAATTTTATGGTGTTGCTATGGTGGAATTTTCGAAAATGGAGGGAGGAAGAGGAAGAGGAAGAAAATTTTTGATGTTTATCGTGAATAGCGACACTAGATTTCTTATATATATAAATAATTAATTTTATTTAGAATTAATTAAATTTGATAATTATCCAAATTTCTACCATGTTCTATATTTTTCTTTTTCTTACTATTTTATTTTATTTTATCTTATCATATTATGATTATCCATAATATTCTAACACTTCCTCTGAATCATGCTTAAGTAACACTTAGGTTACTTATGTTCACCAATTACAACTATATATCTTAGTTTTAAATTTTCTTATTTTTATTTCTTAAGGATGCAAAGCCTCATTAAATCTCAAATTAGCAATTAAGTACTAATTAAAATTGAGGGTATTACATTCCCTCCCCCATAAAAAATTTCGTCCCGAAATTTAGTATCTTAATTAAATATCTCGGGATACTTCTCTTTCATTCGATCTTCTAGTTCCCATGTTGCTTCTTCTGAACCATGATGCTTCCATTGCACTTTTACTAAAGGAATAGCTTTATTCCTTAGTTTATGTTCTTTTCGATCTAATATACATTCAGGCTTTTCTTCATAGCTTAAATCTGGTTCGGGAACTATTTATTCTTGATGGACTATGTGTTTTGGATCAAACACATACTTTCGCAATTGCGACACATGAAACACGTTATGTACATTACCAAAATTTGGCGGTAATGCTAACCTGTAAGCTACAGGTCCTACTTTTTCTAGTATTTCATATGGTCCAATAAATCTCGGTTTTAGTTTTCCTTTTATACCAAATCGATGCACACCTCTGGTAGGAGAAACTTTTAAGAAAACTTTATCTCCTATTTCGAAACTCAATTCGGTTCGGCGGATATCTGCATATGATTTTTGACGATCTTGAGCTTCTTGTATTTTTCTCTTTATCCGTCGTACGATTTTGATCATTTCTTCTATCGCTTTTGGTCCCAAAACCTTTCTTTCTCCTACTTCATCCCAGTAGAGAGGCGATCTGCATTTCTTACCATAAAGAGCTTCATATGGCGCCATGTTAATCGTCGCTTGATAGCTATTATTATATGCAAACTCTACCAACAGTAAGGCTTGTTCCCATTGTTCGCCTCGATCTAATACTACTGTTCTGAGCATGTCTTCTAGTGCTCGAATCGTTCTTTCCGTTTGACCATCGGTTTGTGGATGAAAAGCTGTGCTGAAATTCAATCGCGTTCCCAACTCTTCTTGAAAGCTCGTCCAAAATCGAGAAGTAAATTTTGTATCTCTGTCAGACGTAATGAATACGGGCACTCCATGCAGGCGAACTATTTCTTGAACGTATATTTGTGCCAGCTTGTTAGCTCCATAATTGGCAGGAATTGGGATGAAATGAGCGCATTTGGTAAGTCGATTAATTATGACCCATATAACTGTATTACCTCGTCTCGACCTAGGGAGGCCAATTACGAAGTCCATAGCTATATGGTCTCATTTTCATTCAGGAATCTCCAAAGGTTGCAGCTTTCCATATGGTCGCTGATGTAACGCCTTGACCTGTTGACAAACTAAACACCGTTCTACGAATGAAGCTATTTCTTTCTTCATTCCGACCCACACAAACTTTTGTTTGAGGTCTTGGTACATTTTCGTACTTCCAGGATGAGAGGTATAAAGTGAATTATGAGCTTCATCCATAATTTCATTCTTTATCCGTTCATTATCAGGTATACATATCCTACCTCTGAACATGATTGCATTATCTTCCGTTTCATGATAATCTTGCAATTTCTCTGTTTTGATCCTCACTCGCAGTTTCTCTAATTGTTCATCTTGTCGTTGAGCTTCTACAATTCTTGTTCTTAAATCAGGTACAACAACAAGAGTTGAGATAATACTCTCTGTTGTTTCAGGTGGTAACACCACTTCTATCCTCATCTTATTGAACTCCTTAAGCAATTCTTCTTCCTGAGTGAGAATAGCACTTAAGGTACTTTGGCTTTTTCGACTCAATGCATCAGCCACTACATTTGCTTTTCCTGGATGGTATTTGATTTCGCAATCGTAATCCTTAACAAGCTCAAGCCATCTCCGTTGTCGCATGTTCAGGTCTCTCTGTTCAAAGAAATATTTTAGGCTTTTATGATAAGAGAAAATTTTACATTTCGATCCATATAAATAATGCCTCCAAATCTTCAGAGCGTGAATCACAGCAGCTAATTCTAAGTCATGCGTAGGATAAGTAAGTTCATGCAGTCTCAATTGTCTTGAAGCATACGCAATCACCTTTCCTTCTTGCATGAGGACACACCCTAATCCACTTCTTGATGCATCCGTATAAAGAGTAAATTCCTTATCTGATTCTGGTACCGTCAACACCGGGACTGAAGTTAATTTACTCTTTAACTCTTGAAAACTTTCTTCGCATTCTTTAGTCCATTGGAATTTGACTTCTTTTCGAAGTAATTGAGTCATTGGTCTCGCAATCCTAGAAAATCCTTCAATGAACCTTCGATAGTATCCTGCCAGACCTAAGAAACTTTGAATCTCGTTTGGTGTTGTAGGAGATTTCAATTCTTGGACAACTTGTACTTTTGTAGGATCCACCTTTATTCCTTCTGCTGAAACTATGTGTCCAAGGAAGTTTACTTCTCTCATCCAAAACTCACACTTGCTAAATTTAGCATATATATTCTCAGCTCTCAACGTTTCTAACACAATTCTTAAATTCTCTTCATGCTCTTGTTCATTCTTTGAATACACAAGAATATCATCAATAAATACGAGCACGAATTTATCGAGATATTCATGGAAAACACGATTCATCAAATCCATGAATACTGCCGGAGCATTTGTTAGGCCAAAAGGCATTACTACAAATTCGTAGTGACCGTATCGTGTTCGAAAAGCAGTCTTAGGTATATCTTCTTGTCGAATTTTCAACTGATGGTACCCTGACCTTAATTCAATCTTAGAGAAAACACTAGCTCCCTTCAATTGATCGAAAAGATCATCTATCCGAGGTAACGGATATTTATTCTTCAAGGTGAGCTTGTTTAATTCTCTATAATCTATACACATTCTTAAGGTACCATCTTTCTTCTTGAAAAATAAAACTGGTGCTCCCCAAGGAGAAACACTGGGTCGAATAAACCCTAAGTCCAAAAACTCTTGTAATTGGACTTTCAATTCCTGTAATTCTTTTGGGGCCATTCTATAAGGTGCTTTTGAAATAGGTGCCGCTCGAGGTTCTAAATCAATTGTAAATTTTAATTGTCTATCCTGTGAGGTAAACCAGGTAACTTTTCTGGAAATACATCTTGATATTCTCTAACAACCGGTACCTCTTCTATCTTCTTCTCTTTCTTATTATCTTCATTTAAATATACCCAGTAAACACGAGTATCCTTATTTCTCATCAACTTGGATGCTCGTAGAGCTGAAATTATTGGTATATCTCTTGTCTTCATTTCCATACCATAGAAATAGGTAGGCTCTTTTCCTGGAGGTTGAAACGAAATCTCTCGTTGCTCGCACCTAATTGTGGCGTGATTCTCTATCAACCAATCCATTCCCAAGATAACATCTACATCCCACATGGGTAGCAATTTCAAAGATTTTGCTTCTAGTTCGAGAAGTCCTAACTTAAATTCTAAGTTAGGGCATATGTGAGAAACTATGGAGGATTTACCCAAGGGAGTTACTACTTTTAAACTTTGATCACTTCTTTCTATCTTAAGTTTAAAAGTATCAACGCATGCTGTTGAAATGAAGGAATGCGAAGCTCCAGTATCAAAAAGAATTTTTATAGGTACATTATCTAAAGTACCCATACCTGTAAGATTCTCAGCACTCCTTCCCCCTTGATTTTGGGCTAAAGCAAATGCTCTTTGATACTGTGGTTGCTGCTGCAATAGCTGAGGTGTCTGTTGTAGTTGAACTTGCGGTTGAACACCTCCACTTATAGCCTTCATTTGTACCGCTTGCTTTGAAGAACCTTGTTTTCTTCCGCTCCCAGACGCATTCTTCTTATTTGGGCAATTGTTGGAATAGTGACCCACCTTGCCACAAGTGTAACAACTGTTGCTGCCCCACTTACAAATTCCCGCGTGCGATCTATTACATCTGGGACACAAAGGTTTTCTGGTGGAATTGTGGGAAACTTGAGTCAAATTCTGAGATGATGGTCGAAATTGAGTTGGTGTAGTCTGAGTCAACTTCTGCCATGGTTTCTTATTTGGAAAATCTTTCATTTCCCACTTCCTCTTTCGGGGGAATTTGTGTTTGCGATGGTGTTGGAGTAGATTCCATGACCATTTTTTCAGGTTGCATTTCCAATTCCATGTCTAACGCTCGATTTAACGTCTCAGCATATGATAAGGAGGGTTGGCTTGCCAAAATAACTCTTATTTCTTGACGTAACCCTGATCGAAATAGTTCCGCCATCTTCTCATCCGTCTTGATTTTATAAGGAGCATATCGAGATAGGTTGCAAAATTCTCGATCGTACTCAGCTACTGACTTCTTCCCTTGCTTCAGATTAGTGAACTCTATTTCTTTCTGCTTCCGATAACTTCGTGTAATATACTTAACAAACAATTCCTCCTTGAATTGTTCCCAAGTAAAACTTTCCAACTATTCTGGTGTAAGAGTTTTCTGACGCGCTTCCCACCAAAAATCGGCGGGACCCTTTAACTGAAATGAAATGCATAATAGACACTCCCGATCTGAACACTCCAGAAACTTAAAGATTCGTTCTATAGTACGAACCCATTCCTCAGCCTCTGCTGGACTACCTGTTCCACTAAAAGTGGGAGGGTTTTGACGGAGAAAAAGTTCAGCAATCTTTCGGTTGGGTTGAGAAAGTACAGGTGCAGAAGAATGTTGGGGAGTGTTTTCACTTTCTTGTTCTGCTTCTTCATGTGTAGGGATGCGACGTCGAGGTGGCATACTACAATTTACAATTTAATGAGAACAATATATGCAGTATGTACACAATCAATTTGAAAGGAATGCAGGGTTTTTCTCAATAACAAATCAAGCTCAACATAAATAGTTTCTCATGTTTAAACAATAAGTTCAAGTAAAGAAGGAACAAAATGTTAATATCACAAGTTCAAGTTTGCATGTCAAAGAAGAAACTTCTTTTAAGGAAGACAAAGTTTTATTTATCAAACAAAGGTTTGGTACATGGTAGGGCTCCCACTTATCTATTTTACACTATCTCATACTACATTCTATTTCACTACCTCCTTAACTATTTACATATGTACATCGCTAAACTTTCCCTTGTTCCTTTCTCGTAATAGAGAACTTCTCTCTATCCCTTAATCTATCCCTCGTGACGAAACAACATTACTTCTATCTTGCTCCTGGTCGATGTTGATCCTACTATTTCCGGCATCGTTTATTGCTTCATTAAGTTTTTGATCTTCTTCATCATTCTCTAACTCTGACTCTTCTTCCATGCTATCTGACTCTGGTGGTGGTGGTCCATAAGAGCGACCGGTAAATGAGAGTGATGGTTCTAATTCAGAGGGATCTTTAATGAAAGACATTTGGCTAATTTGGAGGGGCTGCTGCTTCGTAGTGCCAATACTGGGCAAAAATTCAAGTTCATATTTAAAAGATCTCTTAACTTTGGATGATCGAGAAGATCTTGCTTGTGACTGGAAAGATTCAACTAGAAGTGGACTCTGAGGTGAAAATGAGATCTCAGATAGAAATTCATCTGGAATAGCTTGAATTGGAGTGGCTTGAAGTGGAGGGGAAGCAAAAGGTTGATCATACCAATCCAAGTCAATAGGAAACATCTCAGAATCTGGATCAGAAAAGTCAAAAGCATTCTGAGAAAGATCATTGGTGAAAATTATGAAATGATCATTTCATGATCCGAAGGAACAATAGGATCATTAAGCTCAACAAAAGGGAGTTCTTCAACAAGTGTTTCTAAAACAACGGTTTCTCCAGCCTCTGGATGAGAATGTTCATCCCGGGTACGAACACCGGATGAAATAATAGAATGAACAGCTGGAATAAAATCCTCCAAAGAAGGATAAGAACCAAGGGGTGGACTCTGAGTACCATCGATAAATCCATTAAAATCAACTGGTTCATTAAGACCCTGATTATCAACAATAAAATCAAGTGCACGAGAAGCAGCCCATCTTTGCCAATCAACGGGTAAAACATTCACTAATTGAATTATACCATCAAACTCAGTTACCCCAAACTCTCTGACCCGGCACCACATGCTCCGAAATTGCTCCAGAAACTCGATCAAATCTTGTTGTTCTCCTCTTCTAAGCTTGTAGAAACTATTTGTTCTTCCCATGATTGTAGGTCTCGGCCTCGTATTCTTTCGTGGAGTAGTAACGATTCGCATCATCCTATAAACTAAAACTTATGTGTGTATACCATAAATTCTTATCTATCGTACTACCTTCTCTTTCTATTCTTCTCAAGATTCATCTAATCTTAACATAGATAAAATAACTGAACTCATACTTTGCATGTCTTCCCAAATCGGGTTCTATTCATAAGCACAACACTTGCATGCTAAAATTATAATTCTCAACTTATCTGAAAATGTATTCTAATTTCTTACCTGGTTGAGCTGTAGGAGATGGATTCTGAACACTGAGCTCTTACTAACTCATAGACTCAAGACAGAGAACCGCTCTGATACCAAACTGTCACAGCCCAATTTCTTAACCCTTTCTTAGTTAAGTAATTAGATTATGACTCGGGCAACTTAAGAAACTCTTGAAAATGAAAGTTAATCTCATGGATAAATGAATCAAATTTTCGCAGGGATTTCAGGGCAGACTTGACACTTTAACTTCAAAAGATCATAACTTACTCATCCGGACTCCGAATTGAGATCCGAAAGAACCGTTAGAAAGGTATTGAAAAGATCTTTAAAATGGTACCCATTTTAATGAATTCGGAAAGATGAGACGCACGGAAAAGGGGTTTCAACCGGCTGCCCTGTTTCTAGCGAAAACAAAACTCGTACAATTTATGAACTCGCACCAAAGGCAAAACTCAAGCAATTAGGAAGAAGGGTAAAACATGATGATTCACCAAGGAAATTATCATCATGGATTTCATAAGCTAAGCAAGCATAAAGGCACCAAATATTCAGATTAACAACAAGAAGGAAACTGAGTTTCGCAACGGAAAGAGTGGTTGAGCTATATGTATGACGACATATAACTCAGGGCTTACAAAATATGTTTCAAAAAAGTTTAACAATTTGACCATAATCTCACTCAATATTTACATGTCAAAAATAACTACAGTGTTCAGCTCCACTTGCCATCTCCCAGCTCAACCTGCACGTTTAGAAACACATGCAGGGCATGAGTACATAAAGCACTCAGTGGACACATGCCAAAAACATTTAAAACTTGCTCTTAGAGGTATATGATTGACTTGCCAACTTTAACATATACAGGGTTTTTAAGAAAATGACCTGCAAACGCTTCTTAAAACATATATCTTCGCTTTGTGAAAACAATAAAAACTGAATATGTATCTAATGTGTCTGCAGACATATATCTTAAATCTGTGATACCATATCTACTTTCTTGTGTTGAGAGGTAGGCCTCCCCCTCAAACACTCTGACTGGCCAGTCCGCTCACCGGCTCACGGTTTAATGTGTACACAAACCCTTACCGGCAGCTCGTCCGGCATAGGGCCGATATCGTAATTCTGTCGTAGATAGGTACATGCAACATGCTCAAAATAGGCATGTCAACATCTATAAACATAATAAACATCTCAAAACATAAATAATTCTTTAGCACGTGCATTCTTTAGTTAGAAAGCCCACCTGGACGGTTTAGTCTATTTAATCCAAGGCTTCGTCTCTTTCTTTCTTTTCTTCTTTTCCTTTCTCAACTGAACCTTACATTAATTAAAACATTTAAGAATAAGAAATCATACTCTTTTCTATGGAATCATCAATTCATAATCTCATTCTTCTTCTTGTAATTTACTTGATTGCCAACCATTATAATTATAAGTTCTTCGGCTATTGCATCCTTCTATCTTTGTACTATATCACTCACTTATCATATCTATGTTATTATGTCACTTCTTTACATACTAAACTAACAAATTCTAACTTTTACATACTTGGCTAATAAAATCTAATAAATTCACATTAGCCATTATATTCATTCCTTATCTCAAATATCACATTAAATCAAACAAATAAAATCTCTATGTGTAAGTTTTAATCATGCCCTTCTTCTTGAAAATTAAAGATCTTAATGTAAGAATAATTCTATCTTTAATCTCTTGATTTAACTATGCTTAATGTTGCTTAATAAACTTCAATGCATCATCACTTAGTCCAAATAACATCAACATGTATTTAAACTTTGAAACTCCATAAACTAACTAAATTTTGAAAATTCATTTCTAATGCTTGGAAATTTCTAAATAAATTATTCTAGACATTATTCATGCCAATAAGCTCAAATATGATATCAATTTAGACAAATAAAATCAAAATCCCATAGCTCTTCATTTTATAATTTTTGAAAATTTCATAAAATTTATACTTGGATTTTTCATCAAATTTCTTTCTAATCTTATGTTTAAACATGCTTAATTACATGAATACAATCTTAATTTAAGCATAGCTTCACATAGTATTAACATAAATTTAAACTCAACCCTTAAGCCATATCTTCATCCAATTCATTCTCTTCCTACATGCTTTCCACTTTAAGCATGCTTTAATCATGAAATAACAATAAACTTCACTAATAATTCAATTTTAGACTCTCCATCATCATGCTTTATTAAAATTAAAACACAAAAGTATAATGAAAGAGTGTTATTTACCTTCAATTTGCTAATCTTTATACTTGAGGTGGCTTAGAATCACAATTCTATACTTGGGATGAGAAAAATTTTATGGTGTTGCTATGGTGGAATTTTCGAAAATGGAGGGAGGAAGAGGAAGAAAATTTTTTATGTTTATCGTGAATAGTGACACTAGATTTCTTATATATAAAAATAATTAATTTTATTTAGAATTAATTAAATTTGATAATTATCCAAATTTCTACCATGTTCTAGATTTTTCTTTTTCTTACTATTTTATTTTATTTTACCTTATCATATTATGATTATCCATAAAATGCTAACACTTCCTCTAAATCATGCTTAAGTAACACTTAGTTTACTTATCTTCACCAATTACAACTATATATCTTAGTTTTAAATTTTCTTATTTTTATTTCTTAAGGATGCAAAGCGTCATTAAATCTCAAATTAGCAATTAAGTACTAATTAAAATTGAGGGTATTACAGTATAGCAGAGAGCCAATAATGCCTCTGTATTGTGTTATATTTGCTGGTTTGCCTTCTGGATTTGGATCTATCTTCCCATTGGTCTGCATTGGAATCTTGAATGGTTTACTGTCTCTGACTTCAAATTTAGTGACCAGATCGTTAATGTATTTTGCTTGATTTACAAAGATACCATCTGGTAACTGCTTCACCTGCAGACCTAGAAAGAAATTCATCTCGCCCATCATGGACATTTGATATTTATTTTTCATTAGTTCAACAAATTTGTCACATAAATAGGCAGATTGTGATCCAAATATCATATCATCAACATATATCTGGACTAAAAAGATATTCCCTTTGACTTTGATTACGAATAGTGTCTTGTCAACAAAACCTCTTCTAAATCATGATTGCAATAAGAATGTTGATAACGTTTCATACCACGTTCTGGGTGCTTGTTTCAGACCATAAACAACTTTAGCTAATATGTATACTTTCTGGTCTGGGTTTCCTTCTTCAAAACTAGGTGGTTGCTCAACATATACTTCCTCTTCAAGTATACCATTTAGAAATGCACTTTTGACATCCATCTGGTAAACTTTAAATTTCTTGTATGCTGCATATGCTAGGAACAGTCTGATTGCTTCAAATCTGGTAACTGGTGCAAAAGTCTCATAAAAATCAATGCCTTCTTGTTGACTGTATCCTTTTGCAACTAGTCTGACTTTGTTTGTAACTACTTCACCATTCTCATCTCGTTTATTCTTGAATACCCATTTGACACCTATCTGTTGGTCCCGAAAGAGCAAGGTTTTGGTGTATGGGGGGGGGGGGGGGAATACACCAAATACAAACTTTTCAGTTTATTTGACAAATTATAAGAGAGTTCAAGCTATTCTATATAAGAAATTGCTTGGCAGATGACTAAACAGATTGATACACAAATCGATACCAGTTTAGTCCAAACAGATTGCTCTCTTAGTGAAAACACTTAGTCAATAATAAGAGTGATCTTATAACTTTCTGAGTGTTGTGTGTGCGGAATAATGGTGGATTTAATGAGTGCTCTTGTTTAGAAAACCTTAGGAATTATTCAGATTGTTAAGCAGATTGATTAAGATGCAGATTTTTATATGATAGTGCAGATGGAGAGAATAATAAACAACTGAAAGTAAATATGCAGGAATGTAAATGACACAATTGTTTAACGTGGTTCGGGAAATCCCTACGTCCACGATCTGGTCAAAACTAGACCAGATTATCCACTACTAGGATACTCTGCTTGTTTATACTCGTGGAGAACGAGTCACAAGTATCAATCACAACTAGAGAGATACTTATGCACGAAATAAGGGTCGTGTCCCTTTACAACAGATTACATCTACGTTACCACTAGAAAACTACTAGCTAGCAGGGTGATCTCCTTTCTCTCGATAAGACAGACTTGAATCGAGGTGGTTGGTGTGATGTGGAATCACAAAGTGTTTGAAGCTCTTAGTCTGGATTGCAGATTGGTTGTTTGAGAGTAAGTTAACAGTATAGCTCGCATGCGTGTTCTATGTATATCTTCTCCAGATTTTGAACTTCAAATATATAGGCATTAAATTTAAAATTCTAGCCGTTGTTGATTGGCGTGAGATTGATGGTATATTGCCAATCAATTATGTCCATCATATCTCTTCTTGCCTTGTAGAAACATTGACTCAATCCTTAGTTTATGGAAACCAGATTGCCAACGGTTTCTTTCCTTCTATGTGTTAACCGAAGATTCCCTTTCCAATCCTAGTTGGATGGACTTTAATTTTGACGTGGCAAGATGATATGATGTGTAGGATGATGTCATCTGGATGTTTGATGACTCTATCGATCTGGTGCTTCGCTGTAACTATCGATCTGGTCATCGATCTGGTCGTTGTCTGTTACAGCAGATCGATTTCTTCTTGGCTTGAAATCTTGACCTTCATCCTAAACTAATTATAGAAATGACTTCTATAGGAATAACTCCTTTACATTTCAAGTCATCTCCTAATCTGTTCTCTAACAGAATTCACTTTAAAGGTGGTGATCTGCTTTACATGTAGAACAGTTTAACAAAGAGAACTAAGTGTGTTTCGAAAGATCATCATCAAAACCAAGAGTACCTTGGGGTTCCCAACAATTTCTCCCTTTTTGATGATGTCGAAACCACACTTTTACAAATAAGTCCTAACAACTCTTTTGAGAGTGATCTGGTTTGAAGACCAGATTTGATTGTTATTCGTTATTAGGTTATAACGATTTAAAGCAATTTATATATGTTCTAGACAATAAGAGTTTGTCATCAGAAACTCAAATGAACTTCAATAGATAAAAGCAAATCAGATTACAGTTCATTTAAGACAAAAACAGGAATCACAGATCATAATGGTATAAAAAGTATAACTATCTGCTCTTCCTTCTCTCCTCTTGTTGTTTCTTCATCTTTGCCCTGGTTTCATCTGAAATTAATTGGACACTCTCGTAGACGCCTTCTCTCACCCTTATATAGTCCGGATCTTCTGCATCAACCTTATAGCCTCTGTTCTCCACCAGTTGGTTTATAAAACTGAGCAAGAATGTTTTGTCTGGGAGATCAGTGCCCGGTATGGTGGGGCACGTTCTGAACTCCCTATCTGGGGCAGTGATCTGGATTTTAGCCTTTGCAGCAGCCTTTCTTATCTCTTCTACTAAGTCTTTTGCGTCATTCAAGTCCAGATAACGGTTGAAAGCCTCGGTGGGTGTTCCATCGATGTATGCAGGTTCCCTTAGAAAGTATCAGCACATGATGAATGCGTTTTTGAGTCCTTCCCACCCATCTTTTAAGTGATCTGGGACCCAGTTGGTCTCTTCTCTTGTTGTTCTGATGGGAGTAGAAGGCCAACTAAATCCAGTCTTTTTCTTTCTCTTCAGGGGTTGGGATTGACTTGATCTGCTGGAGGAAGAGATAGACACCTTCTGGGCTTGGATAGTTGGTGGACTGGGTTGGTCTGGTGTTGGTGTTGTTGTTGTTGCAATCTGTTGCTCGGCAAATTTCAACTTTCCCTTTGTGGCTGCTGCCTTCTTTCCCTTCCCAAACCCTTCCCCCTTTTCGACATCATCAACAATCATATTGATGAGTGCCCTGAGGGAAGTGATCTTTTCTTTCATTGCTTTAGCTTCTTTGTCTGCCTCGATCCTTTGTGTAAGCAGGGAGGTGATGTTGAGATTGGAATCATCAACTTTCTTTTCTAGTGAGGCTCTGGTGTTGAGCAGATCTTCCTTGTACCCTTCTTGGTCAGCCTTGATAATTGCAATTTCATCGAAGAAGGCTTTGATCATGAGTTTTGTTGGGTAACCCAGATCACTCAACTTTCTTTCAACAAAGTTCTTGCCATCTGCTTCGAATTGCCTAAACATGGCTCTGGTGTGAGCGTTGGTCTCCTTCACTATGTCAGCTGTTATTGTTGGTCCCGAAAGAGCAAGGTTTGGTGTATGGGGGGGAATACACCAAATACAAACTTTTCAGTTTACTTGACAAATTAACAGATTGATACACAGATCGATCACAGTTAAGTCCAAACAGATAGCTCTCTTAGTGTAAACACTTAGACAATAATAAGAGTGATCTTATTATTTTCTAAGTATTGTGTGTGCGGAATAATGGTGGATTTAATGAGTGCTCTTGTTTTAGAAAACCTTAAGAAGTTAATCAGATCGTTAAGCAGATTGTTTGAGAATGCAAATTATATGAAGATGCAGATGGTTAGAATAATAAACAACTGAAATAGATATGCAGGAAAGTAAAGAACACAGTTGTTTAACGTGGTTCGGGAAATCCCTACGTCCACGATCTGGTCAAAACTAGACCAGATTATCCACTACTAGGATACTCTGCTTCTTTATACTCGTGGAGAACGAGTCACAAGTATCAATCAAAACTAGAGAGATACTTATGCACGAAATAAGGGTCGTGTCCCTTTACAGCAGATTACATCTACGTTACCACTAGAAACCTACTAGCTAGCAAGGTGATCTGGTTCCTCTCGACAAGACAGACTACAATCGAGATGAGTTGGTGTGATGTAGAATCACAGTTCTTGAAGCTCTTAGTCTGGATCAATGAAAGCTTGAAAGTATAATTCAATGTAGCGTGCGTGTGTCTTGTGTTTTTCCATATTTTGAACTTCAATCTTATATAGGCATTGAATTGAAAATTCTAGCC
>JAPKLX010000487.1:0-27738 GCA_026898415.1 Leonotis leonurus | reverse complement strand
GCAGGCTGGGAAAGAAAGTGTTGGTGTGTGGGGCCAGTACGTCGATTTTGATGGGCGCTCCCGATCCAACAGTATGGCTTGGGGAAATGACTCTCTGAGTTCAGTAATGGAAGAAACTTCGAAGATGTTTAAGAAAGTGGCTTCTTCAGCTTTTAGAGCATCTATGGATTTGACTTTGAGCAGGGCGTCCAGGACGTAGAATTCTTTGTCTTTTATGAGGAGAAGCAGTTGCACTCTCTTTGCTGCATCATAGCTCTCAGGAGTGAGCTGGATGCCTGGAAATCTCTTGAGTACAGATCGATCTGCTTCTGCCTCCAGCAGTTTGACTACTGATTCAGCCTTTGCCAGCTCGTCATCCTCATCTGTGGATTCTGCCTCTCCCTCAATCTCCTCATCGATCTTCTCTAAGTGTTCAGCAGATGATGGACTCGCAGTGTGAGCGGGAGAGAAATCCTTAGTTTGGTCTGGGTCTAGGGTTGAGATAGGGGCGACATCCTCTGGTGGTCCACCCACCAGAACCTCTTCCTCCTCAACCTCCTGTTGAGGGAGAATGTTTTCTGTAGCAGCAGGTTCTTCAATGATGGGCTCAAAGCTTTGAGCTGTTTCAGCAAGTTTCTGCAACCTTCTTCTTTTTGGTTTGGGTTGCTGTGCTGCTGTGGAGGCATCAGTCTCAACTGAACTTGCCCTCCTGGTAACTCGTTTGGTGGGAGTCCTCTCTGCTGGCTTCTCCTTTGTCATTCTGGATTTAGTCGACTTCTCTGTTGGTGCAGATGGAGGAATCTAGATGGGATTCGAGCTTCCCATCTCCATCAGTGCATTGGCATGCACAGGGTCTTTCACCCTAGAAATCAGATTCGCCGAAATGCCCATGGACATCTCGATCTGGTGCTGGTCTTTGGGAATGTGCAATCTTGTGTTGAACTCTGCGGTTGTATCCCACTTGTGATGAGGGAAGAATGTTTCCAGCATGAAGCTGATTTTTGTTGAGTGTCTCAAGCTGCTTCTCTTCACCTAGATTCCAGGATTCCCTCCTTTTACAAACACGATCATCTTGGTCTCCTTCGCCAAGAGATCGAAAAGAATTCTGCTCCAGTTGACTGGTAAATTGAGCACCACGACCGCCAGAATTCTAAATTTCTCAGGGGTGACCTGGTCGTAAGATCCGTTATGGTTGAGGAAGATTCGCTGTACGAATTCAAACAGGATTCTGAATTCTGGAGCGAGAAAAGCTCGAGTGAACATCTTGTTCATGTACCGGATGGGTACTATCATCACCAATTCAACAGCCTCTTGAAGCTGTTCTTCGGTTATTTCGCTGAGGTCAACACCTTCATCTTTCAACTTACAAACGTCGTTGATCATGTTTATGATGTTGTAAGTGGTGTTGCTAATGGTGTTCCCCTTGCTAACCCTGATGGTTGCCTCGTGTCCACCCTTCTCTCCCTGCCATGAGAGGTAGAAAGCGGCAACATCCTTTGGTAAGAAGTGAACTGGGTGTGAGGTGACGATGTTGTAAAAACCTACAAAAGAAATCAAACCAATACATGTGAGCACTATCCTTCCATCAGTGAAGTATGAGTGCCCAAGATAGTTTATACAATCGAGCATTCTATATCACAGTAACCATAACCATATGATCCTTTGCAGCAGCAAACAAGATCGAATGCCTTGTCCAGTTTGTGAAACCCAAAGGTATCAAGAACTGCAAAAAGGTCTTGGTGCAGATATGGTTTGGGTGCCATTTTTGCTAAAACAGAGTGATTTTCGAAGATAGAGAGAATTTGGAAGGGAGGAAATTTTGCTAAGTGTTTCGAGAAATATAAGTGTAAGTGATAGTCGAAACGACTTATCAACATATATAAATGAAAGAGAGGATAAGTAGAGTAATAAAATATTGAGAAATCCTTCCCTTTTTCAGCTTTTCCCGCCTTTCCATGTTCTAGGTTTGCAGTCTATTACCGCCTCAATTTGATCGTATGATGCACGCGTTGTTGATCGTGTGGTTGAGAAGTGGTGCGTGTTTGTTTTTCACTGTCGAAAAGCCTCATTTTTCTTGGTTTCGTAAATATCTTCTTAATCATAGTTCCCAAACATAGTATCAATCATCACAAAAATAAAAGATTTGATATCTAATGTCAGGATTTAGATATACGATATAATTAGTCGCCGTATATAGATGACTTTTCCCCCTTAACCAAGTAATGGGATAATTAATAAGAAATATTAATTTAATATCCACGTGGCATCAAGTAATCTGGTTCAAATCGATCTCCTTCATAGTGAGTTTTATCGATCTGGTTGTGCCACTTTCCAATCTGGTGTGTTGGCTTCTTTACTAATTCCCAGTTGGAATTTTATTGATCTGTTTGACTAAAGACATGTACTTAGTGATCTGATGTTAATTCCCTGTTGAAATTTTACATGACCTGTTTTTATCGATCTGGGCTTTAGATCATCTGGTTTAATTCCTTGTTGGAACCTGTTGATCTGTATCTATTCTGCTCTAAGACCATCTGGTCTATGTTAATCTGGTCTTCATTCATTTGTCTTTTGATGATATGGTATTAAATCCTGTTGGAATTTACTTGATCTGGTCATCATCAGTCTGGATTGTGTCAATCTGATTCTAACTCCCCGTTGGAATGTAATGATCTGTTCCAGGTCTATCTGGTCTTATCTTCCAGATTTAACAATCCTAATTTCCCACAAAGCATCTTAAATCGTTCTTCTGGTAGTGCTTTGCTGAGAATATCAGTTCTCTGTATCTCAGTGTCTATCTTCTCGATCTGTACATGTTTCGTTTCAACATGGTCTCTTATGAAGTGATGTCTCACATCAACATGTTTGCATCTGGTATGCAAAATTGGATTCTGTGTGATTGCTATGGCACTTAAGCTATCACAGAAGATAGGTATCTCTTTGACATCAATCTCATAGTCTTTGAGCTGTTGTTTTAGCCAAAGTATTTGAGCACAACAACTGCCTGCTGCCATATATTCAGCTTCTGTTGTAGATGTTGCAACGGATGTCTGCTTCTTTGAGAACCAAGAGACCAGTTTATTTCCTAAAAACTGACATGTACCAGATGTTGACTTTCTGTCTAACTTGCATCCAGCATAATCTAAATCTGTGTATCCAGTTAGCTCGAAGTTGTCTTCACATGGATACCATAATCCTACATGGGTTGTTCCCTTAAGATATCTTAATATCTTCTTAGCTGCTTCCATGTGAGACTCTTTGGGATTTGCTTGATATCTTGCACATACACCTACTGCAAATGTTATGTCAGGTCGACTGGCAGTTAGGTATAATAGTGATCCTATGATCCCTCTGTATTGAGTAATGTTAGCTGGTTTTCCCTCTGGATCAGGATCAATTTTCCCATTTGTTTGCATTGGGATTTTCACTGGGTTACTGTCTTTTAGCCCAAATTTGGTCAGCAGATCGTTGATGTACTTTGTTTGGTTTATGAAGATACCATCTTGTAGTTGCTTGACCTGCAAACCTAAAAAGAAGCTCATTTCTCCCATCATGGACATTTGGTACTTATTTTTCATAAGTTCTGCAAATTTGTCACACAGATAGGTAGATTGAGATCCAAAGATAATATCATCTACATAGATCTGTACTAAGAGAATGTTTTCTTTGACTTTGATGATAAACAAAGTCTTGTCAACAGATCCTCTTCTAAATCCAGATTCTAGTAGGAATGTAGATAATGTCTCATACCAAGCTCTAGGGGCTTGTTTAAGACCATACACTGCTTTTGCCAGTCTGTATACTTTCTGGTTTGGATCTGCTTCTTCAAACCCAGGTGGCTGTTCCACATAGACTTCCTCTTCAAGGATACCATTTAAGAATGCACTTTTGACATCCATCTGGTATACTTTGAATCTTTTGTATGCAGCATATGCTAGAAACAGCCTTATAGCTTCTAATCTGGCTACGGGTGCAAATGTTTCATCAAAATCAATGCCTTCTTGTTGATTATAGCCTTTAGTTACTAATCAGGCCTTGTTTCTGATTACTTCACCATTCTCATCCCGTTTATTTTTGAACACCCATTTTACACCAATCACACTTTGGTGTTTGGGTCTGTCTACGAGATACCAGACTTCATTCCTTTGAACTAATTGAGTTCTTCTTGCATTGCTGTTATCCAATCTGCATCTTGTAATGCTTCATGTGCATCAAATGGTTCAATGCGAGATAGATAACAACTCAACAGTGCACTTTCTCCATGCATCCTTCTGGTTTTCACACGATCTGATGGGTTCCCAACAATCTGTTCTGGTGGATGATCTTGTATCCATCTCCTTCTCCTGGTCATCTCTTCATCGGATATCTCAGGATCAGGTTGATCTGTTGGTTCCTCAAATTCAGTGTGTAATGTAGATGATGCTTGAAATGGATTATCATCTGTTCTTGTTTCTAGACTTTGATTTCCAGATTGATCATCATCTGCAATGATTGTTTCATTGCTTTCTGCTGGTGATCTATTTTCATCCAGATCATGTTGTATCGTTCCCCCTTGCTGTATGATCTCTTCAGCAATAGGTGGATTGTTGATCTCTTCATCATCATATTTAGAATTCTAGATAAGAATATCTTCGAGTAATATCTCATTCATTTTTCTTGTAATCATCTGGTTTTCTGTTTGTTTTTCATCTGTTGACCTGTACTCAACGATAGACTCATCAAAAACAACATGAGGTGTTACCTCCACAATATGAGAGTTCTCATTGTAGACTCGATATGCTTTATTGGCATCAGAATATCCTAAGAATACTCCAGGGTCAGATTTGCTATCAAAAGTCCTCAATTGAGACTTCCCATTATTGTGTATGTAACACAAACAGCCAAATGTACGAAAGTAAGAGATCTTAGGCTTTCTGTTGTTCCAGATCTCATATGGAGTTTTTCCATGTCTTAGTGTGATGGATGATCTGTTTTTAGTATAGCAGGCTGTGTATATGGCTGCTGCCCAAAATTTCTTTGGTAAATTGGTTGCATTAAGCATAGTGCGAGCTGCTTCTTTAAGTGATCTGTTTCTCCTCTCAACAACTCCATTTTGTTGAGGTGTTCTGGCAGCTGAGGTTTGATGAGTGATTCCCATCTTGTTGCAGTATGCTTCAATCTTTTGGTTGAGAAATTATATCCCTCGATCTATTCTGATAGAGGTTATACTCATCTCCTTCTGTTTGGTGATCTTGTGTAGAAAATCAGGGAGTTTGTCAAGAGTCTCTTTCTTCTTCAACAGAAAGATGAACCAAGTGAATCTTGAGTAATCATCTATGATTACTAGAGTGTATTTTCTCCCATTTATACTTAGAGGTTTGACTGGTCCAAATAGATCCAGATGCAAAAGCTCTAGTATTCTTGATGTTGAGTAAGCTGTTTTGCTTGAAAAGGATGATCTGGTCTGTTTTCCAGCTTGGCAGGCATCCAATATATGATTTTTATCATATACTTGATCTGGTAGTCCAACCACTAACTTCTCTTTGGCAATCCTATTGATTGACTTGAAGTTTAGATGGCTTAATCTCTTATGCCATAACCAGCTCGTTTCTGATACAGTCTTGGTGACTAAACAGGTCTCGATCTGGTTTGTCCATTGGACAATGTATAATTTATCCTGCAGTTTGTCGGTAAGGAGTATCTCATCTCCATCCTTATTCTTCACCAGACAGTTGTTAGTATCAAAAACAATCTGATTACCGTTAGCACAGAACTGACTTACAGAAAACAGATTGTGGCTAAGACCTTCAACATATGATACATTTGTAATAGTGGTCTTGCCAACTTTGATGTTTCCATATCCTTTGGTATATCCTTTTGAATTACATCCAAAAGTGACCTGGGTTCCTGGTTTCTCTATGTAATCTGATAGCAGGTTCTTGTCACACGTCATGTGTTTTGAACAACCACTATCTATTATCCAGATTGTTCCTCTTGCTACCTTATTCCTTCTTGCAGTCCTTTGATCATGCAGTTAATCAAACTTAGCTACCCTTCATCGTTTGGGTGCTTGATTATTAGCAAATATTCCTTTACGAATCCAGAATATTCTAGGGTTAGGAACAGAAATATAGCAGGTAATGATATTCCCATTATTGTCAACTTTAGATAGTGAGTGAATTTCTGATGGATGAAAGCGTTCTGTTTCACCAATCTTCAAGTTCTTCTTATTGTGGATTGTCCTGTTGACATTTACCTTGTGAAGATGGTCTGTTTCTGTGTAGTGGGCTGGTTGTTCCTTTGTTTGATGATACTGCCTATTCTTCGCATCTTTTATTATCATCTTTTGAGGATAGCCATTCTTGTTTTTCAAGTCTTTTACTTGATCTGGTATTTGCTTCCTTTCTGGTACAAAGTTTATGGTTCCTGAGGATTTTTCTGAGTGACCTGGATATCCTAATCCAGATGTGCCCTTCTGCTGCATATTGATTAGCAGTTTAGCACGTTCATCACTTTTGTAGATCATCTCTTTGCCTTTCTTGATCTTCTCTTCAGCAACGTTGTTTCTTATAACCAGATCCTTCACTTTTGAATTAAGTGAATGGATTTCACAGTCTTTGGTCTTGATCTATTTTTCCAGATCGTTGATTTTAGCAACAAATTGTGTATTTGCAGTGCTCAAAATTTCCTCTGATTTCTTTAGTCTATCATTTTCTTCAACAACTTCTCTAAAAAGCCTTTTGATGCTCGAATAACTTTTGAACATCTCGTTTACTTCATCCCATGAGTATTCTGCTTCATCTTCATTTTCCTGTTCCAGATCGTTATTATTTAAGGAATTTGAATAGCAAGAATGATACGGCCAACAATATGCGGAAGCAAGAATCGAACACACGTCAACAGAAAAGGTTGGTTCAAATCAAATTACGATCAAAAAGAAACCAGTTGGAGACCCGATTAGAAACTATAACAAAGCATCTCGGATTAAGCTCAAATTTTATCACCAATTAAAAACTGAAGTCCAGAACAACATATCCAAAATTCAGCCAATTCGCACGAAGGGTTTGAGATCTGGCCCGGGGCAGACTTTTGCTGCGTTTTTAGGGTTAAATTGGAAACGACGGCGTGTGGAAGGGAAACGGGATTGGCGTGGGAATGGAATGGAAGTATAGGCTGAGTAAATGGTATGTGATGGGTGGGGGAACGTTGGGAAGGCTGGAAACAGGAGAAAAAGGGATGAAGAACTTACCGAAACGAACCCCGGATCTACTGGAATCCGAAACGCGCCTAAGGATCGATCTTCGCGGCTTGTCTAACCCGGATACTACTGGATATCACGAACGAGACAGATGAATTCAAGTTCTAAAGAGCCAACTCAAGAACTCTACCAAGAACGTAAGAAAAACGTGAGACAAAATAATTCACTCGAATTTTGATTCAAAATTGTCTGCCGTCCAAAAGAGTTGTTCAAAGTCTTAAATACTGCAAATTTTGACCTAGGCCCATAAGTATAATTAGGGCACAAAATTCGAAAATATAAAATCCAACAATTGGGCTTAAAGCAAAACACAAAGTCTGAGCCCAATTAAAATTAAAACAAGCATAAAGAAACCAAACACTAAGGAAGCCCAATTTTCGAACCAAAAGGTCTTGTTCGAAACTCCTTTGATATTCTTCAATCTTGGACGCTGGTCCAATTCACCAATTTGGGCTGCTTAATTCCATAATCTTCATCTTCCAATTTCTTCCGGATAATGCACTGAAAATAACCTTGCAGCTTCTTTGCTCTCAATCTCGTAACTGGGCCTCTCAACTGCAACTCCGGGTTTGATTCATCATTGCTGGATCTCGGCTCATCAAAGAATTTACCTCATCTTCATCTAGACCGTTGTCTAGTCCTACATAGCATTCATTCCAACTTTCTTCATGATCAGCAATGAAAGCTTCATCATTTTCTGATGAACTATCTGAGAAATGACTCGAGCTGCTTGAGTTCTGTTCAGCTATCATGGCCTTGCGCTCATATTTGAGCTTTCGATCTCTTTTAGCTCTCAGTTCTTCTCTTTGACTTCTGGACAGATCAGGACATTCTGTTTTAAAGTGACCTGTTCTACCACTTCCAAAGCAAGTGTAACCTGTAGAGCTAGAGGTCTTTAATGTTTTAGCAGTCTGCTACTTGGATTCATTCCTGTCATCAGATCGATCATTGTCATGCTTCTTATAGAAGTTTTTCTTGTTATCTTTGTAGAAGAGTCTGTATTTCTTCGATCTGATCTCCATCTTGTCCAGTCTTTTGGCTATCATTGCAAACTCTTTTAAAAGTTTGTCGTAACCTTTCTCTTCTTCTGGTGTAGAGGATTCAGAAGGTTTATCTAGTTTGCTCTTCGCTTTGAAGGCTACCTCTTTATCTTTCTTAGAGGTGCTTTCTTCCTTTTTGGACAGATGATCTGGTCCTCGAATTCTTTGAATGTCACATTCATGACCTTCAAGGTGATCAAATAATGCTTCTGTGGACAGATCATTAAAATCTGCACGGAGAGGTTGCACTGCTGCATAGATCTCCCAGCTTGGTGGAAGAGCTCTAAGTACTTTCATGTTCTTCTCCCTTTGAGTATATTTGTTCTTTTTGAATGCAGATATCTCAAGGAGGATTCCAGTGAATCTCATCTTCATCTGCTCTATTGTCTCGCCTGGTTTCATTTTGAATTCATCATATTTGTTGCAGGCAAGAGACAGCTTGTTCTCAATCATTACTTCAGATCCTAGGGCTAGGTCTCTTAAGGCTTCTCACATCTCTTTGGCAGTATCCAGATCTTGGATTTTAGCCAGATGTACGCATTTGACCGTGCTGGAGATGATCCATTTGGCAAAATCATCAAGATTAGCTTCTCTCCTTTCTTCAGAAGTATATTTTCTGGGATCCTTTAGTACAGATTCTTTGACCACTCCTGTATCAGTGATACGAGTAGTTTCTTCTGTAATTGCCAATGGCCCTTCTTCGATTACCTTCCACATCAAGCAGTGATGAGCTTTAAGGCACATCTTGATTCTGAAGCTCCATTCTCTGTAACCTTGAATGGAAAATTCTTCGCAAGCCCTGACAACAGATGACTCCATAGCAGATAGAATGCACGTGAATGAAAAAGGTTTTCTTAGATCTATTCAAGTTGACCACGCAGGTTTTATCCCTATGAAACAAAACAATGGTCGTTTGAACCACTTCTCTGATACCACTTGTTGGTCCCGAAAGAGCAAGGTTTGGTGTAAGGGGGGGGGGATACACCAAATACAAACTTTTCAGTTTACTTGACAAATTATTAGAGAGTTCAAGTTATTCCGTATAAGAAGTTGCTCGGCAGATGACTTAACAGATTGATACACAAATCGATCACAGTTAAGTCCAAACAGATAGCTCTCTTAGTGTAAACACTTAGACAATAATAAGAGTGATCTTATTATTTTCTAAGTATTGTGTGTGCGGAATAATGGTGGATTTAATGAGTGCTCTTGTTTTAGAAAACCTTAAGAAGTTAATCAGATCGTTAAGTAGATAGATTGAGAATGCAGATTATATGAAGATGCAGATGGTTAGAATAATAAACAACTGAAACAGATATGCAGGAAAGTAAAGAACACAGTTGTTTAACGTGGTTCGGGAAATCCCTACGTCCATGATCTGGTCAAAACTAGACCAGATTATCCACTACTAGGATACTCTGCTTCTTTATACTCGTGAAGAACGAGTCACAAGTATCAATCAAAACTAAAGAGATACTTATGCATGAAATAAGGGTCGTGTCCCTTTATAGCAGATTACCTCTACGTTACCACGAGAAACCTACTAGCTAGCAAGGTGATCTGGTTCCTCTCGACAAGACAGACTTCAATCGAGATGAGTTGGTGTGATGTAGAATCACAGTTCTTGAAGCTCTTAGTCTGGATCAATGAAAACTTGAAAGTATAATTCAATGTAGTGTGCGTGTGTCTGGATCAATTGAAAATTCTAGCCGTTGTTGATTGACGTGAGATTGATGGAATATTGCCAATCAATGATGTCCATCATATCTGTTCTTGCCATGTAGATAGCGTTGACTCAATCTTCAAGATATGGAAAGCAGATTGTTAGCGATCTCTTTCCTTCTTTATATTATATCAAAGATTCTCTTTCCAATCCCTGTTGGATAGGCTTCAGTCTTGACGTGGCAGGAGCGTATCATGTGTAGGATGATGTCATCTGGTAGTTTGATGACTCTATTGATCTGGTGCTTCGCTGTAACTATCGATCTGGTCATCGATCAGGTCGCTTTCTGTTACAGCAGATCGATTCCTTTCTGGCGTGAAATCTTGACCTTCATCCTAAACTATTTATAGAAATGACTTCTATAGGATTTAATCTTTTACATGATAAGTCATCTCCTAATCTGTTCTTTAACAGAATTCACTTTAAATCAAGTGATCTGTTTTACACGTAGAACAGTTTAAACAAAATAACTAAGTGTGTTTCGAAGGATCATCATCAAAACCAAATATACTAGGGTTCCCAACAATTATGCCATCGGTTTGTTCCTTGACTATGGTATGAACCATGTCCTTTTCATGCTTGGCAAACTCAGAGATGATCTTATACATATCAGTGATCTTTTGCTGCATTGATCCGAGAGTCTGATCGATCTGTGCTTTTCTCTCCTCTGCAGCAGATCGATCATCGTCCATCTTCTTGCTTAATTCTTCCAACTTCATTTTGCACACTCGTCTCAAATCTGAGTCAACCTGGTCAACGTGATTTTTTAGATGGTTGTTGAACTCAGTGAGAATGCGAGTGGCTTCATCTTGTACGGTGGAGAGAGTTCCATACATATACTGGTCCACCTTGTGAGATATGAGTTCTTTCACTTGAGAATTAGACAGGGATTGATGCTGGGTCATCAATATGTCCTCCATAGTGGTCATCTCAACGAAATCATCCATCTTTGCTGCGACAGCGGGGGTATAGATTTCATCAGTGAGCACGCCTCCCACCCGCTGTCCAGCTGGCTCATGATCTGCTTGTTGGGATTTGGCTAACCACTGCAGGTGGTGTCTCATGTGTCATGGGTGGTTCCCCCTCAGTCTGTGGGGTGGTCTCCACTACTTGCTCTCCAGCATCAGCCATGTGCTGATCTGGTTCAAATTCTGGGATTGCTGCACCCTGTTGGTGAGCATCAGTGGGTTCTGCTTCAGTTTCTTCTTTGTCAACAATTCCTTCTTCAATGTTGTCATAAAATTCCAGCATGTTTGCTTTCTCATATGCAGATCGAAGGTCGATCTGGAGTTCTGCTACTTCAAATTTTGGCAGGCCAAGGATGTCCGGTTTGTAGGTCTCTCTGAGCTCAGCAATGGAGGAAGCAGTAAAGATTTTAAGCAATGTTGCTTCTTCAATCTTCCGTGCATGTATCGATCTGGTCCTAAGCAAGGCATCCAAGACATAGAATTCTTTATCTTTTACGAGCAGAAGGAACTTGAGCCTTCTGGCTGCTTCATATGTCTCGAGGGTGAGCTGGATCCCAGGAAACGTTCGAAGAACAGAGTGATCTGCCTCTGTTTCTAGCATTCTCACCACTGTCTCTGCCTTCTTTAGTTCCTCCTCCTCATCCGTAGACTCCTCTTCTCCCTCAGCCTCCTCATCAATCTGCTCTAGGTGTTCAGCAGATGATGGACTGGTAGTATGTGCGGGGGAGAAATCCTTAGTTTGATCAGGATCCAAGGATGAAATGGGAGCCACATCTTCTGGGGGTCTAGCAACCAACATGTCTTCCACTTCAACCTCCTGTTGACGGACTGGTGGTTCAGTAATAACAGGTTCAGTAGCCTAGACTTCATCTGTTAGTTTCTGAAGTCGTCTACGTTTCGGTTTGGGTGGCTGGGCTGTTGTGGAAGCATCAGTATCAACGGAGCTTGCCCTCCTTGTGACTTGCTTGGTGGGGGTCCTTTTCGATGGTTTTTCTTTTGTTGTCTTGGTTTTTGTAGATTTTTCTGCTGGACCAGATGGAGGAATCCAGATGGGATTCGAGCTTCCCATCTCCATCAATGCATTGGCATGCACAGGGTCTTTCACCCTAGAGATCAGATTAGCGGAAATGCCCATTGACATTTCGATCTGGTGCTGATCCTTTGAGAATTTCAATCTGGCGTTGAACTCCACAGTAGAGTCCCATTTGTGCTGAGGGAAGAAAGATTCCATCATGAAGCTGATTTTAGTTGAGTGTCTTAAACTACTCCTCTTCACTTCTATCCCAGGGGTACCTCCTTTTACAAACATGATCATCTTGGCCTCCTTTGCCAAGAGATCGAATAGAATTCTACTCCAGTTGACTGGTAGGTTGAGCACTACAGCAGCCAAAATTCTGAATTTTTCAGGGGTGACCTGGTCATATGACCCGTTGTGATTCAGGAAGATGCGCTCGACGAATTCAAAAATGATTTTGAATTCGGGAGCGAGTAGTGCCCGTTGAAACATCTTGTTCGTGTAATGCATGGGCACTACCATCACCAGCTCAACTGCTTCTTGGAGTTCCTCCTCAGTAATTTCTCCAAGGCTAATCCCTTCGTCCTTCAACTTATAAGCATCGTTGATGATGTTTATGACGTTGTAGGGGGTGTTACTGATGGTGTTCCCTTTGCTAACCCTAATGGTAGCTTCGATTCCACCCTTCTCTCCCTGCCACGAGAGGTAGAATGCGGCAACTTCTTTGGGTAAGAAGTGGACAGGATGAGTGGTGATTATATTGTGAAATCCTACAAGGAAATCAAAAGAACAGATGTGAGCACTATCCTTCCATCAATGAAGTATTAGCGCTCAATAGCAGTTTGCAGAACAAAACACAGTCCAAGTGAACATATACATGCAATTGAATATAGGTTCGAGAGTTTTCATAACAAACATGATATAGAGCAGTTAAAGATAGAAACAACTCATAAAAGATAAACCTTTGTAGCGCCTAACAAGGTCGAATGCCTTGTCTAGTTTATGAAACCCGAAGGTATCAAGTACTGCGAAAAGGTCTTGATGGATATATGGTTTCAGGAAGTTCACTTGATCGAGAAAAACAGAGGATTTGGGTGCCATTTTGGTAAGAACAGAGAGATAATTTTCGAAGAGTGGGAAAGTTTGCAAGAGAGGATATTTCGCTAAGTTTTGAAAGAAGAAGAACAGTGTGTGTGAGTGATAGATGAACCGCCTTATCACGAGTACGTATATAAAGATAGATAAGCTGTAAAATAGTAATATTTAATTGATTTACTTCCTTTTTTACAGCTTTTTCCCGCCTCTTGAGTTATATGCTTAAGGTCTAATCTCTTCTCTTTTTCTGCGTTTGATACACGCGTTTTGATCTAACGGCTGTAGTGAGGCGCGTTGATTTAGTACCCGTCATTTTCCTTCCTTTTTCTTGAATAAGTAAATATCTCCTCAATCACGTTTCCCAAACACTGTACTAATCATCAAAAATAAAAGATTTGGTATATATATGTCAGTAATTAGATGTATATACTATGATTAGATTGATATGGTCACCGTATATTGTTGACTTTCCCCCTTAATCAAGTAATGAGAATTTTAATAAATATCTTAATTAATATCCACGTGGCATCAAGTAATCTCGTTAAGATCGATCTCCTTCATAGTGAGTTTTATCGATCTGGTTGTGCCACTTTCTAATCTGGTGGATTGACATCTTTGCTAGTTCCCAGTTGGAATTAGATTGATCTTCATTGACATGTACTTAGTGATCTGGTGTCAATTCCCTGTTGGAATATTTAACTTGATCTGATCTAGATCAATCTGGTTCTTTCTTCAAGATTTAAAAGTCCTAGTTTACCACAGAGCATCTTAAATCTTTCTTCTGGTAATGCTTTGATAAGAATGTCAGCTCTCTGTACTTCAGTGTGTATCTTCTCGATCTATACATGTTTTCTTTCAACATGATCTCTTATAAAATGATGTCTCACATCTACATGTTTACATCTGGTGTGCAGCACAGGATTCTGTATGATTGCTATAGCGCTTGAGCTGTCACAAAAGATGGGTATGTCCTTGACATCAATCTCATAGTCTTTAAGCTGTTGTCTTAGCCACAGTATTTGTGCACAACAACTTCCAGCTGCCATATATTCTGCCTCTGTGGTTGAGGTGGCAACAGATGTTTGTTTCTTTGAGAACCAAGAGATCAGTTTATTTCCTAGAAACTGACATGTACCAGATGTTGACTTTCTGTCCAGCTTACATCCAGCATAGTTTGAATCTGTGTATCCAGTTAGCTCAAAATTGTCTTCACATGGGTACCATAGTCCTACATGGGATGTTCCCTTAAGATATCTCAATATCTTTTTAGCTGCTTCCATGTGAGACTCTTTGGGATTTGCTTGATATCTTGCACATACACCTACTGCAAATGTGATGTCAGGTCGATTGGCAGTTAGGTATAATAGTGATCCTATGATCCCTCTATATTGAGTAATGTTAGTTGGTTTTCCCTCTGGGTCTGAATCAATCTTCCCATTGGTCTGCATTGGAATTTTTACAGGGTTACTGTCTTTGAGCCCAAATTTAGTCAGCAGATCGTTGATGTATTTTGTCTGATTAATGAAGATACCATCTGGTAGTTGCTTGACCTGCAAACCTAAAAAGAAACTCATTTCTCCCATCATGGACATTTGGTACTTATTTTTCATAAGTTCAGCAAATTTGTCACACAGATAGGTAGATTGAGATCCAAAAATGATATCATCTACATAGATCTGGACTAAGAGAATGTTTTCCTTGACTTTGATGATAAACAAAGTCTTGTCAACAGATCCTCTTCTGAATCCAAATTCTAGTAGAAATGTTGATAATGTCTCATACCAAGCTCTAGGGGCTTGTTTAAGACCATACACTGCTTTAGCCAGTCTGTATACTTTCTGATTTGGATCTGCTTCTTCAAATCCAAGTGGTTGTTCCACATAGACATCTTCTTCAAGGATACCATTTAGGAAAGCACTTTTGACATCCATCTGGTATACCTTGAACTTTTTGTGTGCAGCATATGCTAAGAATAGCCTTATTGCTTCTAGTCTGGCTACGGGTGCAAATGTTTCATCAAAATCAATGCCTTCTTGTTGATTATAGCCTTTAGCTACTAATCTGGCCTTGTTTCTGACTACTTCACCATTTTCATCTCGTTTATTTTTGAACACCCATTTTACACCAATCACACCTTGGTGTTTGGGTCTGTCCACGAGATACCAAACTTCATTCCTTTTGAACTCATTGAGTTCTTCTTGCATTGCTGTTATCCAATCTGCATCTTGTAATGCTTCATGTGCATCAAATGGTTCAATGCGAGATAGATAACAACTCAACAGTGCACTTTCTCCATGCATCCTTCTGGTTTTCACACGATCTGATGGGTTCCCAACAATCTGTTCTGGTGGATGATCTTGTATCCATCTCCTTCTCCTGGTCATCTCTTCATCGGATATCTCAGGATCAGGTTGATCTGTTGGTTCCTCAAATTCAGTGTGTAATGTAGATGATGCTTGAAATGGATTATCATCTGTTCTTGTTTCTAGACTTTGATTTCCAGATTGATCATCATCTGCAATGATTGTTTCATTGCTTTCTGCTGGTGATCTATTTTCATCCAGATCATGTTGTATCGTTCCCCCTTGTTGTATGATCTCTTCAGCAATAGGTGGATTGTTGATCTCTTCATCATCATATTTAGAATTCCAGATAAGAATATCTTCGAGTAATATCTCATTCATTTTTCTTGTAATCATCTGGTTTTCTGTTTGTTTTTCATCTGTTGACCTGTACTCAACGATAGACTCATCAAAAACAACATGAGGTGTTACCTCCACAATATGAGAGTTCTTATTGTAGACTCGATATGCTTTACTGGCATCAGAATATCCTAAGAATACTCCAGGGTCAGATTTGCTATCAAAAGTTTTCAATTGAGATTTCCCATTCTTGTGTATGTAACACAAACAGCCAAAAGTTTGAAAGTAAGAAATCTTAGGCTTTCTGCTGTTCCAAATCTCATATGGCGTTTTTCTATGTCTTATTGTGATGGATGATCTGTTTTGAGTATAGCAGGCTGTGTATATGGCTTCTGCCCAGAATTTCTTCGGTAGGTTGGTTGCATTAAGCATTGTGCGAGCTGCTTCTTTTAAAGATCTGTTTCTCCTTTCTACAACACCATTCTGTTGAGGAGTTCGAGCAGCAGATGTTTGATGAGTTATTCCCATCTTGTTGCAGTACGCTTCAATCTTTTGATTGAGAAATTCTGTTCCTCTATCTGTTCTGATAGAAGTTATACTCATCTCCTTCTGTTTGGTGATCTTGTGTAGAAAATCAGGGAGTTTGTCTAGAGTCTCTTTCTTCTTCAACAGAAAGATGACCCAAGTAAATCTTGAGTAATCATCTATGATTACTAGGGTGTATTTTCTCCCATTTATACTTGGAGGTTTGACTGGTCCAAACAGATCCAGATGCAAGAGCTCTAGTATTCTTGATGTTGAGTGAGCTGTTTTGCTTGAAAAAGATGATCTGGTTTGCTTTCCAGCTTGACATGCTTCACATATATGATCTTTATCATATAATTGATCTGGTAGACCTTCCACTAATCTTTCTTTAGCAATCTTGTTGATTGACTTGAAGTTTAGGTGGCTTAATCTCCTATGCCATAACCAGCTGGTTTCTGATATAGTCTTAGTGACTAAGCAGGTCTCGATCTGGTTTGTCCACTGAACAATGTATAGTCTATCCTGCAATTTTCCGGTAAGGAGTATCTCATCTCCTTCCTTGTTCTTCACAAAACAGTTATTAGTATAAAAAACAATCTGGTTACCGTTAGCATAGAATTGACTTACATAAAACAGATTGTGACTAAGACCCTCAACATATGATACGTTTGTGATGGTGGTCTTGCCAACTTTTATGTTTCCATATCCTCTGGTATATCCTTTTGAATTGCATCCAAAGGTAACCTGAGGTCCTGGTTTCTCTATATAATCTGATAGTAGGTTCTTGTCACAGGTCATGTGCTTTGAACAACCACTATCTATTATCCAGATTGCTCCTCTAGCTATCTTGTTCCTTCTTGCAGTCTTCTGATCCTGCATTTAATAAGGCTTAGCTACCCTTCATCGTTTGGGTGCTTGGTTATTAGCAAATGTTCCCTTTCGAATCCAGAACATTTTAGGGTTAGGAACAGAAATATAACAGGTAATAATGTTCCCATCATTGTCAACTTTAGATAGAGAGTGAATTTCAGATGGATGAAATCGTTCTATTTCACCATTCTTCAAGTTCTTATTATGGAGTGTCCTGTTGACAATTTTTGTCCTGTTGACATTTGCCTTGTAAAGATGATCTGTTTCTGTGTTGTGAGCTGGTTGTCCCTTTGTTTGATGATACTGCTTGATCTTCGCATCTTTTATTATCATATTTTGAGGATAACCTTTCTTGTTTTTCAAGTCTTTTACTTGATCTGGAATTTGCTTCCATTCTGGTACAAATCTTGTGGTTCCCGAGGACTTTTCTGAGTGACCTGGATATCCTAATCCAGATGTGCCCTTTTGCTGCATATTGATTAGCAGTTTAGCACGTTCGTCACTTTTGTAGATCATTTCTTTTCCTTTCTTGATCTTCTCCTCAACAACGTTGTTTCTTATAACCAGATCCTTCACTTTTGAATTAAGTGTGTGGATCTCACCGTCTTTTCTCTTGATCTGTTCTTCCAGATCGTTAATTTTAGCAACAAATTGTGTATTTGCTGTGCTCAAAATCTGCTCAGATTTCTTTAGTCTATCATTCTCTTCAACTACTTCTCTAAACAGTCTTTTGATGCTCGAATAGCTTTTGAACATTTCATTGACCTCATTCCATGAGTATTCAGCTTCGTCTTCTATTTCCTGTTCGAGATCAATATCATTTGAAGAGGTAGAGTTGCAAGAATTTACCTCAACTTCATCCAGACCGTTGTCTAGTCCCACATAGCATTCATCCCAACTTTCTTCATCATTAGCAACGAAGGCTTCATCATTTTCTGATGAGCTATCTGAAAAATGAATCGAGCTGCTTGAGTTCTGTTCAGCTATCATGGCCTTGCGCTCATATTTAAGTTTTCGATCACTTTTAGCTCTCAGCTCTTCTCTTTGGTTTCTGGACAGATCAGGACAATCTGTTTTGAAGTGACCTATTCTGCCACATCCAAAGCAAGTGTAATCTGTAGAGCTAGAGGTCTTGGTTGTTTTTGCAGTCTGCTGCTTTGACTCATTCTTTTCATCAGATCGAACATTGTCATGCTTCTTATGGAAGTTTTTCTTGTTATCTTTGTAGAAGCGTCTGTATTTCTTTTATCTGATCTCCATCTTGTCCATTCTTTTGGCGATCATTGCAAACTCTTTTAAAAGTTTGTCGTAGCCTTTCTCTTCATCTGGTGAGCAAGGTTCAGATGGATCGTCTATTTTTCTCTTCGCTTTGAAGGCAACTTCTTTATCCTTCTATGAGCTGCTTTATGCCTTTTTGGACAGATGATCTGGTACTCGAATTCTTTGAATGTCACATTCATGACCTTCAAGGTGATCAAATAATGCTTCTGTGGACAGATCATTGAAATCTGCACGGAGAGGTTGCATTGCAGCATAGATCTCCCAGCTTGGTGGAAGAGCTCTAAGTACTTTCATGTTCTTCTCCCTTTGAGTATACTTGTTCTTATTGAACGCAGATATCTCAAGGAGAATACTAGTGAATCTCAACTTCATTTGTTCTATTGTCTCGCCTGGTTTCATCTTGAATTCATCATATTTGTTGCAGGCAAGAGACAGTTTGTTTTCAATCATTACTTCGGATCCTAGACACAAGTCTCTTAGGGCTTCCGACATCTCTTTGGCAGTATCCAGATCTTGGATTTTCACTAGATGTACCCCTTTGACTGTGCTAGAGATGATTCCTTTTGCGAAGTCATCCAGATTGACTTCGCGTCGTTCTTCTGCAGTATACTTTCTTGGATTCTTGGGAACTATCTATTTAGTTACACCAGTTGCATTGGTTACTGTCACTTCTTCAGTGATCTGCAGTGGGCCTTCTTCAATGGCTTTCCACATCAGATAGTGATGGGCTTTGAGTGCCATCTTGATTCTGAAGCTCCATTCTCTATATCCTTGAATAGAGAATTCCTCGCAAGCCCTGACAACAGATGACTCCATAGCAGATAGTATGCACGTGAATGAAAATAGGTTTTCCTAGATCTATTCAAGTTGACCACGCAGGTATTAACCTTGTGAAACAAAAACAATGGTCGTTTGAACCACTGCTCTGATACCACTTGTGGGTCCCGAAAGAGCAAGGTTTTGGTGTATGGGGGGGGGGGGGAATACACCAAATACAAACTTTTCAGTTTACTTGACAAATTATAAGAGAGTTCAAGCTATTTTATATAAGAAATTGCTTGGCAGATGACTAAACAGATTGATACACAAATCGATACCAGTTTAGTCCAAACAGATTGCTCTCTTAGTGAAAACACTTAGTCAATCATAAGAGTGATCTTATTACTTTCTGAGTATTGTGTGTGCGGAATAATGGTGGATTTAATGAGTGCTCTTGTTTAGAAAACCTTAGGAATTATTCAGATTGTTAAGCAGATTGATTAAGATGCAGATTTTTATATGATAGTGCAGATGCAGAGAATAATAAACAACTGAAAGTAAATATGCAGGAATGTAAATGACACAGTTGTTTAACGTGGTTCGGGAAATCCCTACGTCCACGATCTGGTCAAAACTAGACCAGATTATCCACTGCTAGGATACTCTGCTTGTTTATACTCGTGGAGAACGAGTCACAAGTATCAATCACAACTAGAGAGATACTTATGCACGAAATAAGGGTCGTGTCCCTTTACAACAGATTACCTCTACGTTACCACTAGAAAACTACTAGCTAGCAGGGTGATCTCCTTTCTCTCGATAAGACAGATTTGAATCGAGGTGGTTGGTGTGATGTGGAATCACAAAGTGTTTGAAGCTCTTAGTCTGGATTGCAGATTGGTTGCTTGAGAGTAAGTTAACAGTATAACTCGCGTGCGTGTTCTATGTATATTTTCTCCAGATTTTGAACTTCAAATATATAGGTATTGAATTTAAAATTCTAGCCGTTGTTGATTGGCGTGAGATTGATGGTATATTTCCAATGAATTATGTCCATCATATCTCTTCTTGCCTTGTAGAAACGTTGACTCAATTCTTAGTTTATGGAAACCAGATTGCCAACGGTTTCTTTCCTTCTATGTGTTAACCGAAGATTCCCTTTCCAATCCCAGTTGGATGGACTTTAATTTTGACGTGGCAAGATGATATGATGTGTAGGATGATGTCATCTGGATGTTTGATGACTCTATCGATCTGGTGCTTCGCTGTAACTATCGATCTGGTCGTTGTCTGTTACAACAGATCGATTTCTTCTTGTCTTGAAATCTTGACCTTCATCCTAAACTAATTATAGAAATGACTTCTATAGGAATAACTCCTTTACATTTCAAGTCATCTCCTAATCTGTTCTCTAACATAATTCACTTTAAAGGTGGTCATCAAAACCAAGAGTACCTTGGGGTTCCCAACACTATCAATCCCTGATGTCTTGGTCTATCCACAATATACCAAACTTGGTTTCTTTTAAACTCATTGAGTTCTTCTTGCATAGCAATAACCCAGTCTGCATCTTTAAGTGCTTCAGAGGCATCAGACGGTTCAACGCGTGATAGATAGAAACTTAGAAGTACACTTTCTCAAAGCATTCTTCTGGTTCTCACACGATCTGATGGATTCCCAACAATTTGTTCAGGAGGATGATTGTCTTGTATCTATTTCCTTCTGTTGGACATCTCTTCTTCTGATATCTCAGGCTCGGGTTCATTTGTTGGGTCCTCAAATTCTGAGTATGCTGTTGAAGATGCTTGAAAAGGACTTTCAACTTATGGTTCTTCAATTTCTTGATCATTGTTCCAACCATTTGTATCTCTGGATTCTTCAGGTTGATCTTGAGATTGTTCAGTATTATCTCCTTCCACTGGTTGGCTATCTTCTGGTGGAATCATCGATCTTTCTTGATCCAGATCGATATGTTCTATTCCCCCTTGCTGTGAGCTTGTTGTATCAGCATTAAGTGGAACATCGATTTCATTCTCATCTGCTGTATTCCAGATTAGAATGTCTTCTAACAATATCCCCTCTGTTCTCTTGTCCTTAATTGGGTTTTTAGTATGTTCATCACCTATCTCTCTGTAATTAATAAAATATTCATCAAATATAATATGAGGTGTTACTTCCACAATATGAGTCTTCTTGTTGTAAACCCTATAAGCTTTACTAACATCAGAATATTCTAAGAATATTCCAGGGTCAGCTTTACTGTCAAAGGTTTTCTATTGAGATTTCCCATTATTATGAATGTAACACAAACAACCAAAAGTACGAAAGTATTGTATCCTGGGCTTTCTGTTGTTCCAGACTTCATACGGTGTCTTCCCATGTCTAAGAGTAATCACCGATCTGCTCTGTGTATAACAAGCCGTATAGATGGCTTCTGCCCAGAATTTCTTCGGTAATCTGGTTGCATTAAGCATGGTGCGATCTACTTCCTTCAACGATCTGCTCCTTCTTTCAACCACTCCATTCTGTTGAGGTGTTCTTGCTGTAGATGTTTGATGTGTGATTCCCATCTGGTTGCAGTAATCCTCAATCTTCTGGTTTAGAAATTCTGTTCCACGATCTGTTCTGATGGTTGCTTTTCCAAAGTTTCTTTCTTCTTGTGTAAGAAGATTACCCATGTAAATCTTGAATAATCATCAATGATGACCAGAGTTTACTTCCTACCATTTATACTTAATGGCTTGACTGGACCAAATAAGTCTAAATAAAGTAACTCTAAGATTCTGGTGGATGACTGAACTGCTTTGCTGGAAAATGATGATCTGGTTTGCTTCCCAGCATGATCTGGTAATCCTTTGACTAGTTTATCTCTTGCAATTTTATTGATGACTTGAAATTGAGATGACTTAGTCGCTTATGCCATAACCAACTTGTTTCTGATATTGTCTTAGTGACCAGACATGTCTCGATCTGGTTATTCCACAACACAATATATAATCTGTCCTGCAATTTTTCGGTAAGAAGAGTCTCGTCTCCTTCCTTATTTTTCACAAAACAGTTATTAGCATAAAAAATAATCTGGTTTCCATTATCACAAAATTAGCTAACTGAGAACAGATTATGACTAAGACCCTTGTTGGTCCCGAAAGAGCAAGGTTTGGTGTATGGGGGGGGGGAGGAATACACCAAATACAAACTTTCCAATTTACTTGACTAATTAGGTAAGAGAGATTTAAGCTTTCTGTAAAACAGATCGCTATAATGACAGACCAGATCGATAATCAGATCGTTCTCGTTCTATCCAGAGAGAATGTCTCGAGTGTGTAACACTAGGCAGAGATTAAGAGTGATCTTGTCCTTTAGCAGAGTGTTGTGTGCGGAATAATGGTGGACTTAGTCGGTGCTCTTTGTTTAGAAAACCTTTAGAAAACTTAACAAAATATTTAGGAGATTGATTAAGTATGCAGTTTTGAATGAGAATGACAAATAGTAGATAAAGCAACTGAAATATAAATGCAGAAAATAAATAACGCAGTTATTTTTACGTGGTTCGGGAAACCCCCTACGTCCACGGTCTAATCCAAACTGGATTAGATATCCACTACTAGGATACTCTTCTTGTTTATACTCGCTGAGAACGAGCCACAAGTTTCAAACACAATCTGGTTGAAACTTATGCACGAATAAGGGTCGTGTCCCTTTACAACTTACAGAAAACTACTATAAACTGGATCTCTTCACGTTAATCCGCTAGAAAACTACTAGCTAGCAAAGGTCTCCTTCTTTCTTTCTCGATAAGACAGACTTGAATCGAGGTGTGATTACGATCACGAACGGTTCGGAACACGATCTGGTACGTAGAAATCTTCTCGCAGTAAATGCTTCGATGGTTGAGATGATTTCTGGGCATTGTAGCTTGTAGATGATCTTATGAGTACGTGTATCTTGCTCTCACTTTCTTACTTTTTTCTGCCAGTCTTTGTTCCGAGCTTTTATAGGTGTAGAATTTGAAATTCTAACCGTTGGGCTTGATTGGTTTGAAGTAAATGTGATTTCGCCAATCAAGGATAATGAATCCCTAATTTATCTTCTCTTGCCTTCTATGATGTTGACAGAATCTTCCAAGTATGGTAAGCAAATTGTTTGACAGATACTGCTTTCCTTTTTCTTATCTTGATTTATTCTCTTCCTTCTATGGTACGAAAGGCGTAGTTGAGATTCACAGACACTTAGTCGATATCATCTAATTTCAGAATCTGAGTGTTGATCTGGTTGTAGTCGTTCTGGTCGAAGTCGATCTGGTTGAGTACAAGTTGATATCGATCTGGTCATAGTTGATCTGGTTGAACTTTCTGGTTGATAGTTTCTAGTTCACCTTTTTGGTTGAGACTCTCTGATTCAACTTTCTGTTTGAGACTCTCTGGTTCAACTTTCTGTCTAAGTTGATCTTCTTCAACTTTCTGGTTGAGACTCTCTGATTCAACTTTCTGTTTGAGACTCTCTGGTTCAACTTTCTGTCTGAGTTGATCTTCTTCAACTTTCTGGTTGAGGCTCTCTGGTTCAACTTTCTTTCTGAGTTGATCTGCTTCAACTTTCTAGTTGAGGCTCTCTGGTTCAACTTTCTATCTGAGACTCTCTGGTTCAACTTTCTGTCTGAGTTGATCTGCTTCAACTTTCTGGTTGAGGCTCTCAGGTTCAACTTTCTTTCTGAGTTGATCTGGTTCAACACTTTCTGGATGAGAACAAAGGATAGTTCTGTTTGAATCTTTTCTGCCTGCTTCTATCTGTGTAACGTTCTGGTCCTTCTGACCGACTAAAAACAGAATGATTTTTATAGGATAAAATCCTAAATGTGTTTTCGAGAGAACATCATCAAAACTTAAATTAGTTTATGGGGTTCCCAACAATTTTCCCCTTTTTGATGATGTCGAAACCACACTTTATAAGGTAACCTAAGTAAAAACATGTTTTGGTAAGGTTAGTAGAGTGTTATTTGAGTTTATGTAACAATCAAGAATAGAAAAGTATGTTTCTGGACAATGAGACTTTGTCTTCAGAAAATCCAAATATATTAATATGAATAATGAGTACAAGTGGAAAACAGAAAGACGAAAGTCAAAGTTAGACAAGGTGATACGATCAACAATATGCGGAAGCAAGAATCGAACACACGTCAACAGAAAGGTTGGTTCAAATCAAACTACGATCAAAACCCTAGTTGGAGACCAGATTAGAAACTATAATAAAACAACTCGGATTAAGCTCAAATTTTATCACCAATTATAAACTGAAGTCTCAAGTAACATATCCAAAATTCAGCCAATTCGCACGAGGGGTTTGGGAGTTGACTCGGGGCGGACTTTTGGTGCGTTTTAGGGTTAAAATTCAGGAACGACGACTTGCTGGAAGGGGAATTGGGTTGGCGTGAGGTTGGGATACATGCATAGGCAGATTAAGGGCTAAAAGAGGGCTGGGGAAAAATGAAGAGGGCTGGGGAAAAACGATGAGGGCTGGAAACGAAAAGAAAAGGATGAAGAACTTACCGAAACGAACCCCGGATCTACTTGAATCCGAAACGCGTCTATGGATCGATCTTCGCGGCTTGTCTAACCCGGATACTACTGGATATCACGAACGAGACAGATGAAATCAAGTTCTAAAGAGCCAACTCAAGAACTCTACCAAGAACGTAAGAAAAAACGTGAGACAAAATAATTCACTCGAATTTTGATTCAAAATTGTCTGCCGTCCAAGAGAGTTGTTCAAAGTCTTAAATACTGTAGATTTCGCCCTAGGCCCATAAGTACAATTAGGGCACTAATTCGAAAATCTAAAATCCAATAATTGGGCTTAAAACAAAACACAAAGTCTGAGCCCAATTAAAATTAAAACAAGCATAAAGAAACTAAACATGAAGGAAGCCCAATTTTCGAAACTCCTATGATATTCTTCAATCATCTTGGACGCTGGTCCAATTCACCAATTTGGGCTGCTTAATTCCAATAACTTCATCTTCCAATTTCTTCCGGATAATGCACTGAAAATAACCTTGCAGCTTCTTTGCTCTCAATCTCGTAACTGGGCCTCTCAACTGCAACTCCGGGTTTGATTCATCATTGCTGGATCCCGGCTCATCACAAGGCAACGATAATTATGAAAACCATCTGGATGCTCCTCCCTTCTTCATTTTCTCTTTTTGAGCGTCACAGACTAGTTGGATGCTTTCATAAATTCCATCTCTCATTCTGGCATAATTTGGATCGTGGTTGTCGATCTTGTATCCTTTGATTTTGGCCAGTTGATTGATGTAATTCAGAATGTAGGTCTTGTCTGGAATATTACTTCCTGGTATCGTTGGGCACACCATATATTCCTTTTCTGGAGCTTTGATCTGGATTTTGGCATCAAACGCAGCTGTTCTGATCCTTTGTACTAGGCTCTGGTCGCTGAAATTCTCCAGATATCGATTGAAGTCTTCATCTGGTGTCGATTCTGAATATGTTGGCTCCTTTAGAAAGTATCTGTTCAATATGAATCCTTGCTTGAATTTTTTCCAGTCGTTTTAGTCATCACTTGAGACCCATGCATCAGTTGGTGTCTGCTTCTGTAAAGAAAGATTCCATGAGAAAGCTTTCTTCTTCCTTTTCTTTGATTGAGTAGTTGATTGAGAGGACTGCTGTTGTGAGCGTTCTGCTGATGATGGTGGAGAGAAAGTTGTTTGAAATGATTTCTCTCTTGCTTCTTGAGAAGCTATCTTCCTTTCACTTTCTGCCTGTTCTTTGTAAAATTGTGCTCTAAAAACCGGATCACAGGCTTGCTCCATGTTTAATCCAAACAGCAGCAGTTCTGCTATCTGTTCTCCCTCATCAATAGGCTTTTTGCCCTTGTCTTGGGATTGGCTCTGCTGTCTCTGTGTATGAATTTCAGCATGTTCTGGTTCAAAAATGGTGGGATCTGGCCTTGGTGGTATAGTAGGCCTCTCTTTCACTTCTTTACCCATTTCTTGTCCCACACTTTCTGCTTCTGTCAGCACGTTTTTCTCTTTAGCCATGCTCTTGCTGCCTTTGCCTCTCGAGATTCCCCCCTTTTCGACATCATCAAATAGGGACTTGATGAGTGTGCGAAGTGAGGCGATCTCGTCCTTCATCTGGTCCATCTTCTCTTCTGTATCAGCTTTGAACCCAAGTAACAGATTGACTGTTTGATCAGATGCATTCAGTTTCTGTTCAAGCCTGCTGTTCATAGTGGCCAGAGTTCCGTCGTAGGTTTCTTGAAGCTCTTCCACCGCAGTGTGCGTGCTCTGGTGCTCAAATTCCTCTAGATTTGGATATAACAAATCATCCAGAACATCCATCTGATGTTTCTTCATCAGTTCCACAAATTTTTCGTTTTCGAAATCAACAAATTGGGTGTTGGGAACCCCACAAATATTTTAAAGTTTTGATGATGTTCTCTCGAAAACACACTTGGTATTATTCATGTTTTGTATCATCTCTATTTGGTTTTTATAGACTAGGAAGTTGAAAAAAGCCTCAACCAGAAAGATGAAAGATGTCTCTGTCAGAAAGCTAAAGCAAGTCAACTTTAACAGAAAGTTGAAACCAGCAAGTCCTAGACAGAAAGTTGGATCAAGACAACTTTAACAGAAAGTTGAAACCAGCAAGCCTTAGACAGAAAATTGAAACCAGCAAGCCTTAGACAGAAAGCTGAACCAGCAAGTCTTAGACTGAAAGCTAAACCAGCAAGTCTTAGAACAGAAAGTTGGAGCAAATCAACTTCAACCAGAAAGCACACAACCAATACTTTACCAGAAAGTACTTAACCTGTGTTCTACCAGAAAGACATTAGAACCAGAAAGGGCATAACCAGAAAGTTCCAAAACAGAAAGTGTTGAACCAAACCTGTCAATGATGGTAACAGATCAATAGAGCTATCAAAACCATCAGATGACAATGCTCCTCTCATCATATCTCTTACCACGTAAATATTAAAGTTCATCCATCAAGAATTGGAAAGGGAATCACTGATTGACACGAAGAAGGAAAGTAATCACAGTCGATTTGCTTTCCATTCATAGAAGATTCAGTCAACGACCCTACAAGGAAAGAAGAGATATGATTGATTGGTAATCCACAAATCAAATCACGCCAATCAACTAACGGCTAGATCTTCAAGAGTCAAGCCTATATATGTTTGGAGATTTAAAGTCTGATGTGTAAGAGCGATACATTACTGAAAAATTCTCAAGCAACTCAATCTTTCAACAGACAAAAACTTCAAACCGTTCGTGATCGCAATCACACCTCGATTCAAGTCTGTCTTATCGAGAGAGGAAGGAGATCTTTGCTAGCTAGTAGTTTTCTAGTGGATTAACGTAAAGGGATCCTGTTTTACAGTAGTTCTCTGTAAGTTGTAAAGGGACACGACCCTTATTCGTGCATAAGTTTCAAATCTAGTTTGTAATTGAAACTTGTGGCTCGTTCTCAGCGAGTATAAATAAGAGAGTATCCTAGTAGTGGATATCTAATCCAGTTTGGATTAGACCGTGGACGTAGGGGGTTTCCCGAACCACGTAAAATAACTGTGTTATTTACTTTCTGCATT
>JAPKLX010002352.1:2264-13750 GCA_026898415.1 Leonotis leonurus | reverse complement strand
GAATATAGGTATCTCCTTTACATCAATCTCATAATCTCTTAATTGCTGTTTCAACCAGAGTATCTGTGCACAACAGCTTCCAGCAGCCATATATTCTGCTTCTGTGGTTGATGTAGCAACAGATGTCTGTTTCTTTGAAAACCAAGATATCAACTTGTTTCCAAGAAATTGACATGTTCCAGAGGTAGACTTTCTGTCCAGTTTGCATCCAGCATAATCTGAGTCAGAATAGCCTGTAAGCTCAAAGTTATCATCTTGTGGATACCAGAGACCAATATTAGCTGTGCCTTTAAGATATCTAAGTATCTTTTTGGCAGCTTCCATATGTGATTCTTTAGGATTTGCTTGATATCTGGCGCAAACTCCAACTGCATATGTAATATCTGGACGGCTTGCTGTAAGGTATAGCAGAGAGCCAATAATTCCTCTATATTGAGTAATATTAGCTGGTTTTCCTTCTGGGTCTGGATCTATCTTTCCATTTGATTGCATAGGAATTTTTACTGCTCTGCTATCTTTCATTCCAAACTTGACTAGCAGATCATTGATGTACTTTGCTTGATTAACAAAGATACCATCTGGTAATTGCTTTACCTGCAGTCCTAAAAAGAAATTCATCTCACCCATCATGGACATCTGGTATTTGTTCTTCATTAGTTCAGCGAATTTGTCACACAGATAGGGAGACTGTGATCCAAAGATTATGTCATCGACATATATCTGGACCAACAGAATATGTTCTTTGATTTTGATGACAAATAGTGTCTTGTCAACAGAACCTCTTCTAAAGCCTGATTCCAGTAAGAATGTGGATAAAGTTTCATACCACGCTCTGGGTGCTTGTTTCAATCCATAGACAGCTTTGGCTAGTCTATATACTCTCTGGTCAGGATTTTCTTCTTCAAAACCAGGTGGTTGCTCAACATACACTTCTTCTTCAAGTATGCCATTAAGGAATGCACTTTTAACATCCATTTGGTATACCTTGAATCTCTTGTATGCAGCATATGCTAGAAATAGCCTGATTGCTTCTAATCTGGCCACTGGTGCAAAGGTTTCATCAAAATCGATACCTTCCTGTTGATTGTATCCCTTTGCAACAAGTCTAGCTTTGTTTCTGACTACTTCTCCATTCTCATCTCGTTTGTTTTTAAATACCCATTTTACACCTATCACTCCTTGATGTTTTGGTCTGTCAACCATATACCAGACTTGGTTTCTTTTGAACTCATTGAGTTCTTCTTGCATAGCTATGACCCAGTCTGCATCTCTAAGTGCTTCATAGGTGTCAGAGGGTTCAATACGTGATAGATAACAGCTGAGAAGTGCACTTTCTCCATGCATTCTTCTGGTTCTCACTCTATCTGTTGGGTTCCCAACAATCTGTTCAGAAGGATGATTTTCTTGAATCCATTTCCTTCTGCTAGATATCTCCTCTTCTGATATCTCGGGTTCTGGTTCACTTGCTGGGTCCTCAAATTCTGGATGAGAAGATTGGAAAGGATCTTCAGTTTCTGGTTCTTCCTGATCATTATTCCAACCATTTGAATCTCTTGATTCTTCTGGTTGATCTGGTTCTGGTTCATTAAGATTATTTTCACCTTCTGGCTGATTGCCTTCTGGTGTTGTCTGTTCTGTTCCCCCTTGCTGTAAGCTTTCAGCTTCAGCATTGTTTGAAATTTCAACTTCATATTCTTCTGATGTATTCCAGATTAGAATATCTTCTAACAGAACTGCTTTTTCTTTCTGATTCTTGTTCTGGACTGCTTTCTGGTTTATGTTCTGGTCAAGTGTTTGATCAATGTCTAGCTCTCTGTCACTAATAACAGATTCATCAAACACAATATGAGGTGTTACTTCCACAATGTGAGTCCTCTTGTTAAGCACTCTGTAAGCTTTGCTAACATCAGAATATCCTAAGAATATTCCTGGATCAGCTTTGCTATCAAAAGTTTTCAACTGAGATTTCCCATTATTGTGTATGTAACACAGACAGCCAAAAGAACGAAAATAATGAATCCTGGGTTTTCTGTTGTTCCATATCTCGTAGGGTGTCTTCCCATGTCTGATGGTAACAACTGATCTGTTCTGGGTGTAGCACGCTGTATAGATGGCTTCTGCCCAAAATTTCTTTGGCAAGCAGGTTGCATTGAGCATAGTACGTGCTGCTTCTTTTAATGATCTGTTTCTTCTCTCAACAACTCCATTCTGTTGAGGAGTTCTTGCAGCAGATGTCTGGTGAGTGATGCCCATCTGGTTGCAGTATTCCTCAACCTTCTGGTTTAGGAATTCTGTTCCACGATCTGTTCTGATAGTGGTAACAGAAACTTCCTTTTTCTTGGTGATCTTGTTGAGAAAAGATGGCAGTTTCTCCAGAGTCTCTTTCTTCTTATACAAGAATATTACCCAAGTAAATCTTGAATAATCATCAATGATGACTAGTGTATATTTCCTGCCATTTATGCTTAAAGGTTTAACTGGACCAAATAAGTCTAAATGCAGTAACTCTAATATTCTGGTCGAGCTCTGGACAGATTTGCTTGAAAAAGATGATCTGGTCTGCTTTCCAGCTTGACATGCTTCACATATGTGATTCTTGTCATAGATTTGTTCTGGCAGACCCTCAACTAGTTTCTCTCGTGCAATCTTGTTGATTGTTTTGAAGTTGAGATGACTTAATCTCTTATGCCATAACCAACTTGTTTCTGACACTGTCTTAGTGACCAGACAGGTCTCTATCTGGTTGTTCCATTGCACAATATATAGCCTATCCTGCAATATCCCGGTAAGGAGTATCTCATCTCCTTCCTTGTTCTTCACCAGACAGTTGTTAGTGTCAAAAATAATTTGATTACCATTGGTGCAGAACTGACTTACAGAAAATAAGTTATGGCTGAGACCTTCAACATATGAAACATTTGAGATGGTGGTCTTGCCAACTTTTATGTTACCATACCCTCTGGTGTATCCTTTAGAATTGCATCCAAAAGTAACTTGGGGTCCTGGTTTCTCAATGTAGTCTGTTAGTAGATTCTTGTCACAGGTCATGTGCTTAGAACATCCACTATCAATTATCCAGATTGTTCCTTTTGCAGCTTTGCTTCTTCTTGCAGTCTTCTGGTCCTGCAATTAAAAACACTTAGCTACCCTTTATTGTCTGGGTGCTTGGTTATTAGCAAAGATCCCTTTCTGAATCCAGAATAGCTTTAAATTGGGAACAGTAATATAGCTAGTGATAATATTCCTATTTTCATCAACAGAGGACTTAGATTGAAGCACAGAAGAATAATATCTCTCTGATCCTTTGCTTTCTGTTTTCTTCTGTGATGTCCTGTTGACATTATTTCTGGTCTGTTGTTTGGATTCTGTATAGTAGGCAGGATGTCCTCTTGCTTGATGATATTGTCTGTTACCAGCTTGTTTAACTATCATCTTCTGGGGAAGATCCTTCTTATTTTTCAAGTTTATCACTTGATCTGGTACTTGTTTCCTTTCTGGTACGAATTTTATTGGACCAGCTGCTTCTTCTGAGTGACCTGGATATCCTAATCCAGCAGAGCCTTTCTGTTGTATATTGATGAGCAGCTTGGCACGTTCATCACTCCTGTAGATCATATCTCTACCTTTCTTGATCTTCTCTTCAGCAATATTGTTCCTATTGATAAGATCTGTGATCTTTGAGTTCAAAGTATGAATCTCACTGTCTTTATTCTTGATCTGTTCTTCCAGATCGATAGACTGGGCTGAAAACTTCGTATTTGCTTCGCTTAGGAACTTTATAGTATCATTCAGCTTTTCATTCTCTTTTATGGCTTCAGAGAATAACTTCTTGATGCTTGTATAACTTTCAAACATCTCGTTGATTTCTTTCCATGTAACTTCTGGTTCATCTTCATTACCTGAATCAGAATCAGATTTATCTGAAGATTGAGAGTCATGAAAATTTACCTCATCTTGGTCGAGTCCATTGTCTAGGCCCATGTAGCATTCATCCCATTCATTGTCTGTCTCTCCAGCGTAGAAAGCTTCATCATTTTCTGATGAGCTATCTGTTAAGTGACTTGAGCTGCTGGAGTCCTCTTCTGCTATCATAGCTTTGCGTTGAGCCTTAAGTTTTCTGTCTCTCTTAGCTCTTAGTTCTTCTCTCTGGCTTTTGGATAGGTCAGGACAGTCTGTCTTGAAATGACCTGTTCTTCCACAACCATAGCAAGTATAATCAGCAGGGTTAGTGAACTTGCTATTGCTTTTACTTTCTGTTCTGTTAACAGATTGTTCTGTCTCTTTATTTTTCTGGTATCTATTCTTGTTGTCTTTGTAGAATCTACGATACTTTCTTGATCTGACTTCCATCTTGTCCATCCTTTTAGCAATCAGAGAAAATTCTTTGAGTAGTTTCTCATATCCTCCTTCTGTTGGTGTAGCAGATGATGTTGACTCATCTGTTTTGCACTTCGCTTTGAAGGCAGTCTCTTTCTCCTTCTTTGTGTTATTTTCACTCTTCTTGCTGGAGGAGTGATCTGGTCCATGTATCCTTCTGATATCACATTCATGGACAGCCAGATGATCAAAAAGTGCTTCTACAGATAGATCATTGAAATCAGCACGTAGAGGTTGCATAGCTGAATAGATTTCCCAGCTCGGTGGTAAGGCTCTAAGAATCTTGAGATTCTTCTCTCTCTGTGTGTACTTGTCCTTTTTGAAGGCAGACACTTCAAGTAATATTTCAGTGAACCTGTTCTTCATTTGTTCAATGGTTTCTCCAGGCTTCATTTTGAATTCATCGAACTTATTACATGCTAGGGATAGCTTGTTCTCGATCATAGCTTCAGATCCTAGGCTGAGATCTCTTAGTGCTTCCCACATTTCTTTGGCTGTATCAAGATCTTGAATCTTGGCTAGATGAACTCCTTTCACAGTACTGGAGATAACTCCCTTAGCAAAATCATCAAGATTTGCTTCTCTTCTTTCTTCAGAAGTATACTTTCTGGGGTCTTTCAGTACAGATTCTTTGACTACTCCTGTTTCTGTAATTCGAGTAGTCTCTTCTGTAATAGCCAAAGGTCCTTCTTCTATCACCTTCCACATCAAGCAATGATGAGCTTTGAGACACATCTTGATTCTGAAGCTCCATTCTCTGTAACCTTGAATGGAAAATTCTTCGCATGCCCTGATAACAGAAGACTCCATAACAGATAAAATGCAGATGATGAAAAGATTTTCTAGATCTATTCAAGTTGACCACGCAGGTATATAACCTTGTGAAGCAAAACAATGGTCGTATGAACCACTGCTCTGATACCACTTGTTGGTCCCGAAAGAGCAAGGTTTGGTGTATGGGGGGGGAATACACCAAACCCAAACTTTTCAGTTTACTTGACTAATTTAATCAGAGAGATGTAAGCTTTCTGGTTTACAGATTGCTCAAAGTGATAGAACAGATTGATTTTCAATCAATTAGATTCTATCCAGATAAATTCTCTCAAGTGAGATATACAAAGCAAAAAGCAAGTGTGAACTTGTTTCCAAACTATGTATTGTGTGCGGAATAATGGTGGACTTAGTCAGTGCTCTTGTTATGAAAATCTTTTGAAGACTTAATCGAGTATTTAAGAAGTTGATTAAGAATGCAGATTTGAATGAGTATGATAGATGCAGAATAAGAACAACTGAATATAAAATGCAGAATTTAAATAACACAGTTATTTTTACGTGGTTCGGGAAACCCCCTACGTCCACGGTCTAATCCAAACTGGATTAGATATCCACTACTAGGATACTCTTCTTATTTAACCTCGCTGAGAACGAGCCACAAGTTCCAAGTACAAACTGGTTTGAAACTTATGCACGAATAAGGGTCGTGTCCCTTTACAACTTACAGAAAACTACTGTAATCAGAGGCTATCTTCACGTAAATCCACTAGAAAACTACTAGCTAGTAAAGATCTCCTTCTCTCGATAAGACAGACTTGAATCGAGGTGGTTTGGTGTGATTATGATCACGAACAGGTTGAAGCTTAAGTCTGATTTAGAGATAGAGTGCTTGAAAGTGTTTCTGCTGTATAGCGCTTGTGAATATTCTTGTTCTTATATTCAGACTTTAAATCTTCAAATTTATATAGGCTCTGAATTTGAAATTCTAGCCGTTTGTTGATTGGCTTGATTTGATTTGTTAATTGCCAATCAATCGTATCTCTTATTTCCTTGTAGATTTGTTGATTGAATCTTTTATGAATGGTAAGCAGATCATCTGTGATTTGCTTTCCTTCTTCATATCAATCAATGATTCAGTTTCTATTTCTTTGATGGAAAGTCTTTAATGCTTCATTGACAGATTTGGTTCTGCTCTATCTGGTTTGCTTCTACCCTTCTGGATGTATTCTTTCTGGTCTAGTGACTTTCTGGTTGAGATGCTTTTCTGGTTGAGCATACGTTAACCATTTTCTGGTTGAACTACTTTCTGGTAGACAATGCTTTCTGGTAGAGCATACGTTAACCATTTTCTGGTTGAACTACTTTCTGGTAGACAATGCTTTCTGGTAGGAGTACTTTCTGCTCGAAGCATCTTCCATCTTTCTGTTTGAAGCCTTTCTGGTTTTAACTTTCTGTCAAAGTTGACTAGCTTCATTTTGAGACTTTCTGGTTTGAAACTTTCTGGTTTGAGATTCTCTGGTTTGAGACTCTCTGGTTTGAGATTCTCTGGTTTGAGACTCTCTGATTTAGCATTCTGTCTTGAGACTTGCTGGTTGAGCTTTCTGTCTTGAGACTTAGCTTTCTGTCCCAGCCTTCAACTTGAGACTTGCTGGTTTTAGCGTTATGTCTCTAATCTTAGTCTTCTGCTCCAGCTTTCTGTTCCAGCCTTCTGCTTGAGACTTGCTGGTTTTAGCATCTGTTCAAGACATCTTCTATCGTTCTGTTTGAACCAGTTTCGATTATCTGTTATGCTGAAACCAAATAGAAGGTACAGAACATGTATAATATCAAGTGTGTTTTGAAAAACTATCATCAAAACTTAGAGAGGTTATGGGGTTCCCAACAATTTCCCCCTTTTTGATGATGTCAAAACCACACTTAGTAAAAACAATGTTACTTGTATCATGTTCTGGACAAACTGGTTAATTTGTTATTTAAGTTAAATAACAGTAAATAACAGAGAGATAAGAAAAACTCCAAATTCATTGATGTGTGAATTGTTGAGTACAAAAGATTAACAGAAGAAACAAAAACAGAAGATATAAAGATTTGTCTATGAAAACCATCTTGCAGCTCCACCCTTCCTCATCTTCTCCCTCTGTGCATCAGAAACCAGCTGGATACTTTCATATATCCCATCTCTAACTCTGGCGTAGTTAGGATCATGGTTATCTATCTTGTATCCTTTGATTTTGGCCAGCTGGTTGATGTAGTTGAGAATGTAAGTCTTGTCAGGTAAGTTGCTGCCTGGTATCATAGGGAAGATCATAAATTCTTTCTCAGGTGCCTTCAGCTGGATTTTGGCATCAGAAGCAGCTATTCTGATCCTCTGTATTAGCTCTTGGTCACCAAAATTCTCAAGATATCTGTTGAAGTCCTCATCAGGAACTGATTCAGAGTATGTAGGCTCCTTCAAAAAATATCTATTCAAGATAAACCCTTGCTTTACTTTCTCCCAGTCAATCTGGTCCTCTTCTGGAACCCATGTATCTTTGGGTGTCTGTTTTTGTAATGACAGATTCCAGGAGAAGGACTTCTTCTTCTTCTTCTTTGATTGGGTTGTTGACTGAGAGGACTGCTGCTGTGAGCGTTCAGTAGATGTAGGCGAGGAGAAAGGTGTTTGATAAGATTTCTCTTTGGCTTCCTGGGCAGCCAGCTTTCTCTCTCTCTCCGCCTGATCTTTGTAAAATTGAGCTCTGAATACTGGATCACATGCTTGATCCATGCTCACTCCGAATAGCAGCAGCTCTGCTATCTGATCCCCTTCATCTATAGGCTTCTTGCCTTTGTCTTTGGGGGTTGCAGATGTAGTTTGAGCTGGTTCTGATCCTAGAAGAGTAGGGTCTGGTCTGGGAGGAGTGGTAGCTCTTGGTTGGGTTGATGCTGGTACAGGTGCTTCTGGTGCTGGTGCTGTTGCTTCAGCAGACGCCTTGCTGCTTCCCTTTCCACCTTTTCCTCCAGAGATTTCCCCCTTTTTGACATCATCAAATAGGGTATTGATGAGTGTACGAAGGGAGGCGATCTCCTCAGACATCTTCTCCATTTTCTCCTCAGCATCTGCCTTGTATCCAAGCAGGAGATTAACAGTTTGATCAGAGGCGTCCATTTTCTGCTCTAGCCTGCTGTTCATGATTGACAAAGTTTTGTCGTATGTCTCCTGAAGCTCTTCTACAGCAGTTAGGCGATTGTTCTGGGTGTCAAAGTCCTCTGGAGTTGGATACAGAAGGTCATTTAAGACATCGACCTGGTTTTTCCGCATCAGCTCCACAAATTTCTCTTTTTCAAAAAGAGCTAGATGGGAGTGGATGGACAGGTCTGTGTCTTCCTTGAGTTGAGCCGCGAGTGCAGTTCCTTTCTTGTCAACAGCTGCACTGATTGTTGCATCTTGTTTGGCTAGCAGGTCAGCAAGCAAGGCAGTGGCTTTTTCAGCTTTTTCATCAATTCCAGTTAGACGAAGATTGATCTTGTTCTGGTTATCTTCAGCTGATGCTCTGTCATCATCTATCTTTTTATCCAGCTCTTTCCTGATAGTTCTGAGCTTTCCTCGGATATCACGATCCATGTCATTGACGTAATCTTTCTGGTGTTGGTTAAAATCAGAGAGGATTTGAGTGGCCTTCTCTTGTATGGAGTTGCAGACATCGGTCATGTGATCTTCAACTCGCAGAGTGATCAGATTATCGAGCTGAAAATTGTTGAAGGTGTTGGGTTCTCGTTCCAACAATTCTTCCATGGTGTAGAAATTCACATGTTTCTTCAATTTTTGAGCAACGCCATGGGTGTATATTTCATTGGTTGGTTCTCCACCAATATGCTGACCTACTGGTTCATCATCACCAGAATCCAGGTCGATGATAGGTGTTTTCTTGGGAGACTGTCTTGTTGGTGGAGTTTTCTTGGGAGACTGACTTTCTCTAGGTCCTCCCTGTTCTGGTTGTTGTTGTTGTTGAGGTTTTTCAGAGCTTGATGTGGGCATGTCAATTTTCAGTGCTGCTGCCTCCTGCTTCATGAGGCCAGAGATAAGTTGGTGGTATTCTGCTCTGACTTCCTGGACAGTAGTAACCTGGAGTAGACTCAGCAGAGTGGCTTCTTCTTTCTTCAATTCATCGATTGATTTGAGCTGGAGCAAGGCATCAAATATATAGTACTCACTGTCCTTGACCAGCAAGTAGAATTTGACTCTCCTAGCGGCTCCCAAGCTCTCTGGTAGCTGAGTGATTCCAGGAAATTCTTGCAAGACAGAATGTTCTGCCTCATTCTCCAACAGATTGATGACATTCTCTGCTTGTTGTTTTCTCACTTCCTCCTCATCAGCTGATTCTTCCTCCTCTTCTTCACTGATTCTTTCCATTCTGCTCGGAGAAGGAGTAGCTGTTCTGGCCGGAGAAAAATCCTTCTCAGGATGGCTGGATTCGGGTTGAACCTCTGCTGGTTCTGGTTGTTCTGTTGCTGTCTGAGGTGCCTCGTCTTCTTGTTCTGGCATGTCAGACTGTTCTGCTGTGGCTTCTGGTGGTGGTGATGATTCTTGAACCTTTTGAAGTCTGCGTTTCTTCTGTTTTGGCAGAGAAGCAGAGGTTTCTGTCTCAACAGAACTTCCTCTCTTACGTGCTGCCTTTTCTTTCACTGTCTTCTCCTTCTTCTTCTCCACTCCTCTAGAAGGAGGCATCCAGGTAGGGTTGGAACTTCCCATTTCCAGTGCAGCAACTCGGTGCACTTCATCAGTGATTTTGTTGAAGAATTGTGGTGCTAGTCCCAGAGACATTTCCAACTGGTGTTGATCTTTGGGAATAGAGTGATTGATATTGTACTCCTCAGCATCATCCCACACTTTTTGCTTGAAGAACTTCTCAATCATTAAGCTTATCTTGGTGGAATGTCGTAAGTTCCTCCTAACTTCCACAGAAGTTCCTCTGCCCTTGCTGTCTTTGGTGTAAGTGACCAACTTGGCTTCTTTAGCCATCAGCTCAAACAGAATCCTGCTCCAGTTCACTCGAAGATTCAGAACAATGGCAGTGAGGATTCTGCACTTCTCAGGAGTTACTTGATCATACGAGCCACTGTGGTTAAGAAAAATCCTTTGAACCACTTCCAATAGCAACTTGAATCCCGGTTGAAGCAGGGATCTGTGAAACATCCTTCCAGTGTAGGAGATGGGTATCACCATCATGATCTCCACAGCTTCTTGTAGTTGCTCAGAGGTGATTGCCTCCAGGGTTAATCCTTCATCTTTTAACCTGTACGCTTGGTTGATCATTTCTATCACATTGTAAGGGGTCTTGCTAGTTCTATCCCCAATCGGCATCAAGACGTTGGCTTCGAAGCCATGTTTGTCATTTTGCCATGTCAGGTAGAAAGAGGCCACTTGCTTTCCCAGAAACATTTTGGGATGTGAAGTGACGATGTTGCAGAAACCTTACATCAAAAGAACATTCACACAAATATATGCATAGTTATCAGTTCATATGAACAAGCATAAGTATTTGCATAAACACAGTGAGAATAGCAGTTCATAGAGCAAAGAGACAAAATATGCAGATAACAGAGAAGGGTTTGGACAAATTGAAACCTTTGCAGCGTGAAACTAGGGCAAAGATTTCCTCAAGCTTTTGAAAACCATGTGATTCAAGAACAGCATAAGGTTCAGGTGAGAGAAAGCGCTGAACCTCAGCAACGTGTTGAAGAAAAAGAGAAGTTTGAGGGGCCATAGTCAAACGCAAAAACAGCTTTGGAGAAGAGTTGCAGAGATTTGGGAAAACTTAAGTGCTTAGAATTTTGAGAAGTGCTCAGTGCGATAAAGTGAAGGTGAACAGTTAAGAGGGGATATCTCACATATATATAGCAAGAGAGAATTAAATAAAATAGTAAGAAATTCGAAGAGTTAAAGAAAATCTTCTCCCTTTTTAGATTTTCCCGCTTTAATATCTTGGTTTGCCGCCTTTCCTTGCGTGAGATATACGCTCTAAATCCTAGGGTTTATATGCGAGCGTGTCCGTATCTCTTTCGTTTGGCAACTTTCCTTTTTCTGTCCTTTGCAGGGATTTCCTCGATCCCAGTTCCCAAAATATCTTTTACAGTCTGTAACCTAGGAAGGTGACGTCATTTATCTCGACGCTTCAATTTCCTTAAAAGTTCCCCCTTGACTTAGCATTTAAGAAATAATTTTCACTTGGCTTTCTTGTGAATTTATAGAGAAAATTATGCCACGTGTACTTTATTTCAACTGTGCTTTCTGGTAACTGTCTGGTAGCCTTCTGGTATTAACTATCTGGTACCCTTCTGGTGTTAGCTATCTGGTA
>JAPKLX010000942.1:0-25560 GCA_026898415.1 Leonotis leonurus | reverse complement strand
TAAGCAAACATTTAGATCAAAATAAGCAATTTGCAATACCAAAAGAAGCAATTTTGAAACCAAAATAAGCAAACAATTAGATCAGAATATGCAATTTGGAATACCAAAAGAAGCAATTTTTTAACCAAAATAAGCAATATATATATTTCGAACTATATCAAATGGTTAGAAGAACAATTCATATTAAAAGAAGCATCAACTTATAAGAAGACGGATTGAATTCCATTAATTAAAGATATGCACAAAATCTTTGCATGGAATAAGAACTTACCTAAAGTGCATGTGCATGAATTCCATTATTACCCTTATACTGGAAAAATAAATGAGTGTCACGGATTTTCAGAGATTTTTTGGCTAATAATAATCAATAAATCACAACCATTAATTTATATACATCAATGGTTTAGGATTGTTCCTAGTTTATTCACAGGAAAAGGTTTGCATAAGATCCTACCCCTATATATATATGTATATATATATATGTATGGGTTAAGTTTATATGATAAACAAATAATGTGTCAAAATGAGAATTAATAGATCAATAGTTGAGATTGATTACATAAAATTTTAAATATCCTACAATATTATAGGGATGTAGAATTTAAATAATTAATACAAATGGTAAAAATTAAAAATACTCATTTTCAAAATTTGGATATAGAAAATATTCATAATATAAAATACACGTAGAAAATATTCATATAGGATTTTATAATTGTCTTCTTTCACTACATTGCAAATTTTGCCCTGTTAATGTATCTTCAATCACATAATTATCAGAATTTATTATATGGAATGAACACACCAATAATTTGTAGACGTATTATGTGATATATTTATTTAAATTTAAATATGTACAAACCGCTCGCAAAATTGATCAGAATGCAACTAATGTTGGTCACCAACTGTAGTTGCATTATGGTAGGAATTTACAAACGATTTGTACAAATATTATGTTGATATATTTATTTACATTTCAATATAGTCAAACCGCTATATATCAGAAAACATCTATTGTAGGTGATTATGTCTCCAGATAAATGCTTTGTGATATATTTTTACTAGCGGTTTGAATACATATAATACTAATATATTTATAAAAGTTTAAATACTTATAAATCACTCGTAAAATTCCATCAGAAAGTAAGTACCGCTTGCAATTAAACTCTAACAGTAGTTGCATTTAAATAAGATTTTGCCAGCAATTTTTATACATATTATGTAAATATATTTATTTAAATTTAAATTTTTAAATCAATTATAAAAATATATATGTTAGTTATTAAAAGTTAGTAAAAGAAAGTTTGCTAATTAATTATATAAATATTTAATGAATAATTTAAGTAGTTTATACATAAAATGAATATTTTAAACATGTTTATTGTTAAGTGGATATTTTTACCCAATAACACTAACACAAAAATTATCTCCAATAATTCTTGTGATTTGCCTATCATCCATGTCTCATTCTTTAATACTATCGAGCCCCATGTGTAACAATTTTGATGATTTGTCCCATCTTCATATCGAAGTCAAGTCTATATTGTCGTTCGCTCTTTCAAGAAGATCGTATGATGAAGAGGTGTAGGACGATTGGACTTTTCTTTCAGGAATATGCCGATAACACAATATGCTCTCTCTTTAGCAGGTAGACAACACCTTATAAGAAAGGTCATCTCATGCATCACTTGTGCAAATTCATAGCTGGCAGGTTGATGGACAGGTCGACTACCAGATTGATACATCAATCTGCTCTTGGAATGTTGAGTTTTACCTTTTCTATTCTATGATAGATTGACACCAGCTCCATAACATATGAGTTTTTCCTAGTTACAATAAGGCTTATAAAAACACTATCAATCTGGTTTCTTTGAGGCATCATCAAAACGTGTAAGTATAAATATAGAAGTTCGTAACATTTTGTCTTTCTGTAGATGAAATTTATTATTAGAAGTTACAATCACATTGTCGTTGATACAAAATGAACCTTGAAAATAAATTTCAAAAGAATTGATTTCAGGTTGGTTGATATGATTATTGAAATTAATTTTCTAAGAAAAATCGATGAAATTGTTTCGAATCAATTTCACTATGTTGAAAAAAAGTTCAAAAAATTCAATGCATTGATAACATGCTGACTAAGACCCCATCAAAGTTCAATGTATACTTGAGTAAGAGTAAGGATAAACTTGTTCCTCAAGAAAGGTATGCTAGAGTCATATGTAGTTTGATATGTATCATAAACTACACTAGACTCGATCTAGCTTGTTTTGTGAATAAATTCAGAAAATCCACAAGAAACTTAATGAATGAACATCAGAAAACTCTAACGTGAGTTTTGACATATTTGAAGTATACCCTTAACATTAGGTTGTTTTACATGAGATATTAGAATGTGCTTAAAGGTTATTATCTTGCAACAAGTGCATATGGCTTTGATGTGGGGATGATGCTTCTTCATGGAAATCAATGAAAGAGATGTGTATATCAACATTCACCATGAAATATGAGTTTTTAATTTTGGATAAATCAGGAGATAAGTACAATATTGATTTTGAGATAAATTGAAATAGCCAAGAAACTATTAGGTGAGCACGTAATGAGTTTATAATTGTAAATTTTTACATATACATCGTCGTCATAATATTTATAGAGAATTTACCACAAGTGAGATTAGCTCAATTGATTATATAAGATCAATATATAAAATATTGAATTAATTAACTAAAGGTTTAAACCGTGATCAAATGTTTATATGGAGAGAGAGAATGAAATTAAAATCTACATTTTAAGGATGATTATAATGATACCCAAAGCATCAATGTTAATTTAAGGTGTAATAGCCCGTAAAATTTCCCTATTAATTATTGTATATCAAAATCTGCTCGAGAAAATTTCGTAATAGAATGCAAAAGATATCGATTAGTTAATCGATATTAGTGACTATTGTAGTATATCTTCAAATACTTGTGCAAGTTAGACCATGAATGGTGTTTTATAACATAGTAGTTAAATACTAAGTAGTAAGAATATATATAGATATATCTGTTGGGAACCCTAAAGATTTTAGTGTTGATGATGGTATCTCGAAACACACTTAGCTTAGAACAAAATCTGTTCTTCATGTAAAACCAGATCACTATGGATAAGGCGTCTTCTGTTATGGAACAGATTAGGAGATGACTTAAAATGTAAAGGAGATGTTCCTATAGAAGTCATTCTCAAAATAGAATAGGATGAAAGTCAATGCTTTATGTCTAAGAAGAATCGATCTGCTGTAACAGACAGCGACCAGATCGATGACCAGATCGATGCCTACAGCGATGAACCAGAATGATTGAGTCATCAAGCCATCAGCTGACATCATCCTTCAGATCATATACACTTGCCACGTCAAGATCAAAGTCCATCCAACAGGGTTTGGAAAGAAGATCTACGATTAAGCATATAAGGAAAGAGACCGTTAGCAATCTGATTTCCATAAATCAAAGATTGAGTCAACTTTTCCTATATAGCAAGAACAGATGTGATGGAAATCATTGATTAGCAGTATACCATCTATCTCACGCCAATCTACAACGGCTAGAATTTTAAAATTCAAAGCCTATATAGTTGAAGACAAAATCTGGAAAATAAAAAGAACACGCACGAGCTATACTGCAATTATCCTTCAAGTATTCTGCATTCCAGACTTAGAGCTTCAACATTCTGTGATTCTACATCACACCAACCACCTCGATTCAAGTTTGTCTTGTCGAGAGAAAGAAGATCACCCTGCTAGCTAGTAGTTTTCTAGTGGTAACGTAGAGGTAATCTGTTGTAAAGGGACACGACCTTTATCTCGTGTATAAGTATCTCTCTAGTTGTGATTGGTACTTGTGACTCGTTCTCCACGAGTATAAAGAAACAGAGTATCCTAGTAGTGGATAATCTGGTCTAGTTTTGACCAGATCGTGGACGTAGGGATTTCCCGAACCACGTTAAACAACTGTGTGCTTTATATTTCTGAAATCTTTATATCTCCTGTTGTTTATTATTCTAACTCTCTGCACTCTCATCCATCTGCATCTCAATCAATCTCCTAAACAATCTGGTTAATAATTAAAGGTTTTCTAAACAAGAGCAATCACTAATCCACCATTATTCCGCACTCACTCTACACTTAGAAAATAATAAGATCACTCTTATTGTCTGCTAAGTGTTCTTCACTAAGAGAGTAATCTGTTTGGACTAAATCAGCTACTGATCTGCATATCGATCTGATTAGTCACTGCCGAGCAATTTCTTATATAGAATAGCTTGAGCTCTCTTATAATCAGTCAAGTAAAACTGAAAAGTTAGTATTTGGTGTATTCCCCCCCCATACACCAAACCTTGCTCTTTCGGGACCAACAAGTGGTATCAGAGCAGTGGTTCAAACTGACCATTGTTTTGTTTTCACAGGGTTAAAACCTGCGTGGTCTACTTGAATAGATCTAGAAAAACCTTTTTTATTCACGTGCATACTATCTGTTATGGAGTCATCTGTTATCAGGGCTTGCGAAGAATTCTCTATTCAAGGATATAGAGAATGGAGCTTCAGGATCAAGATGTGTCTTAAAGCTCATCATTGCTTAATGTGGAAAGTAATTGAGGAAGGGCCATTGGCAATTACAGAAGAAACCACTCGTATCACTGAGACTGGAGCAGTTAAAGAAACTGTACTAAAAGATCCCAGAAAATATACCTCTGAAGAAAGAAGAGAAGCAAATCTTGATGATTTTGCCAAAGGGATCATCTCCAGCACGGTCAAAGGCATACATCTGGCCAAAATCCAAGATTTGGATACTACCAAAGAGATGTGGGAAGCCTTAAGAGATCTAGCCCTAGGATCTGAAGTTATGATCGAGAATAAGCTGTCTTTAGCCTGCAACAAATACGATGAATTCAAAATGAAACCAGGCGAGACAATAGAACAGATGAAGATGAGATTCACTGGAATTCTCCTTGAGATATCTGCGTTCAAAAAGAACAAATATACTCAAAGGGAGAAAAACATGAAAGTTCTTAGAGCTCTTCCACCAAGTTGGGAGATCTATGCAGCAATGCAACCTCTAAGAGCAGACTTCAATGATCTGTCCACTGAAGCCTTATTTGATCATCTCGAAGGTCATGAGTGTGACATTCAAAGAATTCGAGGACCAGATCATCTGTCCAAAAAGGCAGAAAACAGCTCAAAGAAGGACAAAGAGGTAGCCTTCAAAGTGAAGAGCAAACCAGATGATTCTTCTGAGTCTGCTACTCCAGATGAAGAAAAAGGCTATGACAAACTCTTAAAAGAGTTTGCAATGATTGCCAAACGAATGGACAAGATGGAGATCAGATCGAAGAAATTCAGACGCTTCTACAAAGATAACAAGAGAAACCTCAACAAGAAGTATGACAATGATCGATCTGATGACAAGAACGAGTCTAAGAAGCAGACTGCTAAAACTACAAAGACTTCTAGATCTACAGACTACACCTGCTTTGAATGTGGGAGAACAGGTCACTTCAAAACAGATTGTCCTGATCTGTCCAGAAGTCAAAGAGATGAACTAAGAGCCAAAAGAGATCGAAAGCTTAAAAATGAGCGCAAAGCCATGATAGCTGAACAGAACTCAAGCAGCTCGAGTCATTTCTCGGACAGTTCATCAGAAAATGATGAAGCCTTCATTGCTGACGATGAAGAAAGCTGGAATGAATGCTATGTAGGATTGGACAACGGGCTAGATGAAGTTGAGGTAAATTCTTGCTACTCAAATTCCTCAGATAATGATAATGATCATGAACAGGAAAGTGAGAATCAAGCAGAATACTCATGGAATGAAATAGATGAGATGTTCAAAAGCTACTCAAGCATCAAAAGGCTGTTTAAAGAAGTTGTTGAAGAGAATGACAGATTGAAGAAAGTTGAGCAAATTTTGAGCACAGCAAATACACAATTTGTTACTAAAATAAACGATCTGGAAGAACAGATCAAGAGTAAAGACAGTGAGATTCACTCACTTAACTCAAAAGTTAAGGATCTGATTACAAGAAACAATGTTGCTGAAGAAAAAATCAAGAAAGGAAGAGAAATGATCTACAAAAGTGATGAGCGCGCCAAGTTGCTAATCAATATGCAACAAAAGGGCACATCTGGTTTAGAATATCCAGGTCACTCAGAAAAGTCCTCTGGAACTATAAACTTTGTACCAGAGAGGAAGCAATTACCAGATCAAGTGAAAGATTTGAAAAACAAGAAAGGTTATCCTCAAAAGATGATAATGAAAAATGCAAAATATAGACAGTATCATCAAATATAGGGACAACCAGCTCACTACACAGAAACAGAACATATCCAAAAAGCAAATGTCAACAGGACAAAAACTGTCAACAGGACAACACATGCTAAGAAAGGATTGAAAAAGGATGAAATAGAGAGATATCATCCATTTGAAATCCACTCTGTAACTAAAGTAGATAATGAGGGAAACATCATTACCTGCTATATTGCTGTTCCTAACCCTAGAATGTTCTGGATTCGAAAAGGATTGTTTGCTAATAATCAAGCACCCAAACATTGAAAGGGTAGCTAAGTGTGATTAATTGCAGGACCAAAGAACTGCAAGAAGGAGTAAGATAGCAAGAGGAACTATCTGGATTATAGATAGCGGTTGCTCAAAACACATGACGTGTGATAAGAATCTGTTATCAGATTACATAGAGAAACCAGGCCCACAGGTCACCTTTGGATGTAATTCAAAAGGATATACCAGAGGGTATGGAAACATCAGAGTAGGCAAGACCACTATTACAAATGTGTCATACGTGGAGGGTCTTAGTCACAATCTGTTTTCTGTAAGTCAGTTTTGTGCTAATGGTAATCAGATTGTTTTTGATACTAACAACTGTCTGGTGAAGAACAAGGAAGGAGATGAAATACTCCTTACCGGTAAACTGCAGGACAGGTTATATATTGTCCAGTGGACAAACCAGATCGAGACCTGCTTAGTCACTAAGACTGTATCAGAAACAAGCTGGTTATGGCATAAGAGATTAAGTCATCTTAATTTCAAATCAATCAACATGATTGCCAAGGAAAGGTTAGTAGAAGGACTACCTGATCAGGTGTATGATAAAGATCACATATGTGATGCTTGTCAAGCTGGAAAGCAAACCAGATCATCCTTTACAAGCAAAACAGCTCACTCTACATCAAAGATATTAGAGCTGTTACATCTTGACCTGTTTGGACCAGTCAAACCACTGAGCATCAATGGGAGGAAGTACACATTGGTAATCATAGATGATTATTCAAGATTCACTTGGGTTATCTTTCTGCTGAAGAAGAAAGAGACTCTAGACAAGCTCCCTGATTTTCTACACAAGATCACTAAACAGAAAGAGATGAGTATAACCTCTATCAGAACAGATCGAGGAACAGAATTTCTCAACCAGAAGATTGAAGCATATTGCAACAAGATGGGAATCACTCATCAAACATCTGCTGCTCGAACTCCTCAACAGAATGGAGTTGTTGAAAGGAGAAACAGATCACTCAAAGAAGCAGCACGCACAATGCTCAACTCGACCAATCTACCAAAGAAATTCTGGGCAGAAGCCATCTACACTGCCTGTTATACTCAAAACAGATCATCCATTACACTCAGACATGGAAAGACTCCATATGAAATATGGAACAACAGAAAGCCTAAGATTTCCTATTTTAGAACTTTTGGCTGTTTATGTTACATACACAATAATGGGAAATCTCAGTTGAAAACTTTTGATAGCAAAACTGACCCTGGAATATTCTTAGGATATTCTGATGTCAGTAAAGCCTATCGAGTTTACAATAAGAATTCTTATATTGTGGAAGTAACACCGCATGTTATCGTTGATGAGTCTATTGTTGAGTACAGATCACTAAATGAAAAGCAGACAGAGCAAACAGACAATCAGGTAACAACCAGAAGGATGAATGACCTATTACTGGAAGATATTCTTATCTGGAATTCAAAAATTGAGGATGAAGAAGCTATCACTCAACCTGCTGCTGAGGAGATCATACAGCAAGGGGGAACATCACTACCCAACCTGGATGAGAACAGATCATCAACAGAAGACAATGATACAATTACTACAAATGATGATCAACATCCAGAAGAAAGTCCAGATGAGAATCCATTTCATGCTACATCAACAGCACACCCTGAATTTGAGGAACCAACAGATCAACCTGATCCTGAGTTATCTGATGAAGAAATGACCAGGAGAAGAAGATGGATACAAGATCATCCACCAGAACAGATCGTTGGGAACCCATCAGATCGTGTGAAAACCAGAAGAATGCATGGAGAAAGTGCATTGTTGAGCTGTTATCTCTCTCGCATGGAGCCATCTGATGCTTATGAAGCACTTCAAGATGCAGATTGGATAATAGCAATGCAAGAAGAACTCAATGAGTTCAAAAGAAATGAAGTATGGTATCTCGTGGACAGACCCAAACACCAAAGAGTAATAGGTGTAAAATGGGTGTTCAAAAACAAACGAGATGAGAATGGTGAAGTAGTCAGAAACAAAGCCAGATTAGTAGCTAAAGGCTATAATCAACAAGAAGGCATTGATTTTGATGAAACGTTTGCACCAGTAGCTAGATTAGAAGCCATAAGACTATTTCTAGCATATGCTGCTCACAAACGATTCAAGGTATATCAGATGGATGTCAAAAGTGCTTTCCTCAATGGTATCCTTGAAGAAGAAGTGTATGTGGAACAGCCACCTGGTTTTGAAGAGGCTGATCCAGATCAGAGAGTATACAGACTGACTAAGGCAGTCTATGGTCTAAAACAAGCTCCTAGAGCTTGGTATGAGACCTTATCAACCTTCCTACTAGAATCTGGATTTAGAAGAGGATCTGTTGACAAGACTTTGTTCATCATCAAGGTCAATGAAAACATTCTCTTAGTCCAGATCTATGTAGATGATATTTGTTGGTCCCGAAAGAGCAAGGTTTGGTGTATGGGGGGGGAATACACCAAATGCAAACTTTTCAGTTTACTTGACTATTTCAATCAGAGAGATGTGAGCTTTCTGAATTACAGATTGCTCTAGATGATGGAACAATATGATTTTCTAATCAATTAAGTTCTATCCAAGTAAGATCTCTCACGTGAGATATACAAGGCAGAAAGCAAGTGTGAACTTGATTTCAAACAGTGTATTGTGTGCGGAATAATGGTGGACTTAGTCGGTGCTCTTGTTGAGAAAATCTTTTGAAAACTTAATCGAGTATTTAGAAGATAGATTAAGAATGCAGATTTGAATGAGTATAATAGATGCAGAATAAAAACAACTGAATATAAAATGCAGAATTTAAATGGCACAGTTATTTTTACGTGGTTTGGGAAACCCCCTACGTCCACGGTCTAATCCAAACTGGATTAGATATCCACTACTAGGATACTCTTCTTATTTAACCTCGCTGAGAACGAGCCACAAGTTCCAATTACAAACCTTATTGAAACTTATGCACGAATAAGGGTCGTGTCCCTTTACAACTTACAGAAAACTACTATAAACAGGTTATCTTCACGTTAATCCACTAGAAAACTACTAGCTAGTAAAGATCTCCTTCTTCTCTCGATAAGACAGACTTGAATCGAGGTGTGACTGCGATCACGAACGGTTTGAAGCTTTTTGTTTGATTTGGAGATAGAATGCTTGAGAATATATCTGCAGTATAGCGTATGCGTATATATTCAGACTTTGAAACTTCAAACATATATAGGCTCTGAATTTGAAATTCTAGCCGTTTGTTGATTGACGTGATTTGATTTGTGGATTGTCAATCAATTATATCTCTTCTTTTCTTGTAGAGTTGATGATTGAATCTTCTATGATTGGTAAGCAGATCATCTGTGATTGCTTTCCTTCTCCATGTCAATCAGTAATTCAATTTCCAAATCTCAAATGGAAAGTCTTTAATGCTTCATCGACAGGTTTGGTTCTGCTCTTTCTGGTTTGCTTCTAACCTTCTGGTTGTGTCCTCTCTGGTCTAGTGTCTTTCTGGTTGAATATTGACTTAGACACTTTCTGGTTGAGGTATTTTCTGATAGAGCATTTGTTAACCACTTTCTGTTCGAGGCGTCTTCCATCTTTCTGGCTGAAGCTTCTCTGGTTCAACTTTCTGTTAAAGTTGACTAGCTTCATTTTCTGTTTGAGACTTGCTGGTTTTGAATCTTTCTGGTTTAGCATTTTCTGTTGAAGTTGTCTTGCTCCAGCCTTCTGTTTGAGACTGGCTGGTTTTAATTTCTGACCGAGACAACTTCTATCTTTCTGGTTGAACGAGCTTCGTCTATCTGGTTTGCTGAAATCAGAAAGAAGGGATACATAACATGTATAATACCAAGTGTGTTTTGTCAGAGCATCATCAAAACTCAGAATTATTTTATGGGGTTCCCAACAATTTCCCCCTTTTTGATGATGTCAAAACCACACTTAGTCAGAGAACACAATGTGACTTGTATCATGTTCTGGACAGATAAGTTATTTGTTATTTAAGTTAAATAACAGTAAACAACAGAAAGATAAGAGAACTCCAAATTCATTGATATATGAATTGATGAGTACAAAAGATCAGCAGAGATAGCAGAGAGTCAAAAGCAGAAGATAAGAAATAAAAACTATCTAAGAGAACCATCTAGCTGCTCCGCCCTTCTTCATCTTTTCTCTCTGTGCGTCGGATACCAGCTGGATGCTCTCATAGATACCATCTCTCACCCTGGCATAATTTGGATCATGATTGTCGATTTTGTAGCCTTTAATCTTTGCCAGTTGATTGATGTAGTTTAATATGTAGGTCTTGTCTGGAAGATTGCTGCCAGGTATCGTTGGGCAGATCATGTATTCTTTCTCTGGTGCCTTGATCTGGACCTTGGCGTCTGTTGCTGCAGTTTTGATTCTTTGTATAAGGTCTTGATCACTGAAATTCTCCAGATAGCGAATGAAATCTTCATCTGGTGTAGACTCAGAGTATGTAGGCTCCTTCAAAAAGTATCTGTTTAAGATAAACCCTTGCTTCACTTTTTCCCAATCACTCTGATCTCCCTCTGGAACCCATGTATCTCTGGGTGTCTGTGTCTTCAAAGCTAGGTTCCAGGAGAAGGGTTTCTTCTTTTTCTTCTTCGATTGAGTGGTTGACTGGGAAGACTGTTGCTGTGATCTATCTGTAGACGAAGGCGAGGAGAAAGGAGTTTGAAAGGTTTTTTCTTTGGCTTCCTGTGCAGCAATCTTTCTCTCTCTCTCAGCCTGGTCTTTGTAGAATTGTGCTCTGAACACTGGATCACATGCTTGATCCATGCTCACTCCGAACAACAGCAGCTCAGCTATTTGATCTCCCTCGTCAATTGGTTTCTTTCCTTTGTCGCTGGGAAGCTGAGATGCTGGTTGAGCAGGTTCAGATCCCAGAAGGGTAGGATCAGGTCTGGGAGGTGTGGTTGGTCTGGGTTGGGCTGCTGATGCTGGTGTTTCTGTTCCAGTTTCTGTTGCTTCTGTTCCAGTATCAGTTGCTTCTGTTACTTCCTTGCTGCGTATGCCTTCTTTGCCTTCCTTGCTGGCTGATATTTCCCCCTTTTTGACATCATCAAAGAGGGTAGCCAGGAGTGTGCGCATAGAAGCAATTTCTTCATTCAAGTGCTTCATCTTGTCCTTAGCCTCTGCTTTGAATCCAAGCAGGAAATTGATGGTCTGGTTGGAGGCATCAAGTTTTTGCTCTAACCTGCTGTTCATAGTAGACAAGGTCCTGTCGTACGTCTCTTGAAGCTCCTCAACGGCAGTAAGACGATTGTTCTGTTGCTCAAACTCTTCGGGGTTTGGGTAAAGAAGATGATTTAACACATCCAGTTGATGTTTCTGCATCAGCTCCACAAACTTCTCATTCTCAAACGTGGCAAATTGAGAATGGATGGTTAGGTTTGTATCTTCCTTCAGTTGAGTAGCGAGTGCAATTCCTTTCTTGTCAACGGCAGCGTGAATTGTGTCTTCTTGTTTGGCAAGCAAATCAGCAAGCAAGGCAGTGGCCTTTTCTGCTTTTTCGTCTATTCCAGTTAGACGGAGATTGATCTTGTTCTGGTTAGCTTCAGTTGCTGCTCTATCATCATCCATCTTTTTATTCAGTTCATCCCTAATTTTTCTGAGTTTGCCTCTGAGGTCCTTGTCCATGTCATTTACATAATCCTTCTGATGCTGATTAAAGTCAGAGAGGATCTGAGTGGCCTTCTCTTGTATGGAGTTGCAGACATCAGTCATGTGGTCTTCAACTCTAAGAGTAATGAGATTGTCGAGTTGATAATTGTTGAATGTGTTGGGCTCTCGTTCCAAAATTTCTTCCATGGTGTAGAAGTTAACATGTTTCTTCAGCTTCTGTGCAGCACCATGTGTGTAGATTTCATCGCTGGGTTCTCCGCCAATGTGTTGACCTACTGGTTCGTCATCACCAGAATCCAGGTCAATGATAGGTATTTTCTTGGGAGACTGTCTTGTTGAAGGTTCTCCCTGTTCAGGTTGTTGATGTTGTTGGGGTTGTTCAGAGTGTGGTGTAGACAGGTCAATCTTCAGTGCTGCTGCCTCCTGTTTCATGAGGCCAGAAATAAGTTGGTGGAATTCTGCCCTCACTTCCTGGATGGTGGTGACCTGAAGTAGACTGAGCAGTGTGGCTTCGTCTTTCTTCAGTTCCTCAATTGTTTTGAGTTGGAGCAGAGCATCAAATACATAATACTCGCTGTCCTTGACCAGCAAGTAGAATTTGACGCGCCTTGCTGTTCCCAAACTCTCTGGTAGCTGAGTAATTCCAGGGAACTCTTGCAGAACAGAGTGTTCTGCTTCATTTTCCAGCAGGCTGATAACACTCTCAGCTTGTTGTCTCCTGACATCCTCCTCATCAGTTGACTCTCCGTCCTCTTCTTCTTCACTGATCCTTTCCATTCTGCTTGGAGAAGGAGTAGCTGTTCTGGCGGGAGAAAAGTCTTTCTCCTGATGTGGAATGTGACTGGTTTCAAGTTCTACCTCAGTTGCTGGAGTCTCTGTTGGTTCTGCTGCTCCCTGTGATGTTTGTTCTTCTTGTTGCGGTATATCTGATTGTTCTTCTGTTGCTGCTGGTGGTGGTGATGATTCTTGAACCTTATGTAATCTGCGTTTCTTCTGCTTGGGTTGGGATGCAGACGTTTCTGTCTCAACAGAACTACCTCGCTTTCGAGCTGTTCTTTCTTTGACCACTTTCTCCTTGGTGGTCTTACCCTTCTGCTTTTCCACACCCTTAGTAGGTGGCATCCAAGAAGGGTTGGAGCTACCCATTTCCAGTGCAGCAACACGGTGCACTTCATCAGGGATCTTATTGAAAAATTGAGGTGCGAGTCCCAAAGACATCTCCAGCTGGTGCTGGTCCTTGGGAATAGAAAGACCAGTGTTGAATTCTACTGCATCTTCCCAGACTTTCTGGGTGAAGAATCGCTCAATCATCAGACTTATCTTGGTGGAATGGCGAAGGTTTCTTCGAACTTCCACTGAAGTTCCTCTGCCCTTGCTATCCTTTGAGTAAGTCACCAGTTTTGCTTCTTTAGCCATCAGCTCAAAGAGGATTCTGCTCCAGTTGACTCGAAGGTTGAGAACAACCGCTGTGAGAATTCTGAATTTCTCAGGTGTGACTTGATCATAAGTGCCACTGTGGTTGAGAAAGATCCTCTGAACCACTTCTAAGAGTAGCTTGAACCCTGGTTGGAGTAGGGATCTTTGGAACATCCGTCCAGTATAAGAGATGGGTATCACCATCATGATCTCAACAGCTTCTTGTAATTGCTTCATTGTGATATCTTCCAAAGCTAGACCTTCATCTTTCAGCCTGTAAGTTTGATTGATCATTTCAATCACATTATACGGTGTCTTGCTTGTTCTGTCACCAATTGGCATCAGTACATTGGCTTCAAAGCCATGTTTGTCATTCTGCCATGTCAGATAGAAGGTAGCCACTTGCTTTGCCAGGAACATATTTGGATGTGAAGTTACAATATTGCAGAAGCCTATTCTTACAAGAATAAAACAAATGCATATGTATATACATCAGTTTAAATGAACAATATGAGCATCTAGCATAAACAGAGTCGTATGAACAGTTATGTGGAACAAATTCAGAACAGTTCATAAGCAAGTAATATTTCAAGCATACTGCAGATATGGTAAAACTGAATAAATTTAAAACCTTTGCAGCGTTTGACCATTGCAAAGATTTCTTCGAGTTTTCGAAATCCGTGAGTGTCAAGAACTGCATACGGTTCAGGTGAAAGAAATTGCTGAACCTCAGCAACGTGTTGAAGAAAAAGTGAAGTTTGGGGTGCCATAGTCAAAACGTAAAGATGTTTGAGAAGAGATTTGCAGAAGTTTTGGGAAATTCTTAAGTGCTTAGAAATTTTGAGAAGTGCTCAGTGCAATAAAAGTGAAGGTGAACAGTTTAGAGAAGGATATCGCATATATATAACAAAAGATAATTAAACGATAATAAAACTGTAAGTAATTTGAAGAGTTGGAAAATTTTCTCCCTTTTTAGATTTTCCCGCTTCTAAGATTGTTTTGCCGCCTTTCCTTGCGTGAGATGGACGCTCTAGATCCTAGGGTCTATATGCGAGCGTGTGCGTATCTCTTACTTTTGGCAACTTTCCTTTTCCTGTTTCTTGCAGGGATTTCCTCGATCCCAATTCCCAAAGTTGTGCTAATCATGACGAAAAATAGAAGATTTAGTAAATCTAGGGAAAAAAAAATCTTTTACAGTCATGTAACCTAGGAAAGTGACGTCTTTTATCTTGACGCTTTAAAAGTTCCCCCTTGACTTAGCATTTAAGAAATAATTTTCACATGGCTTTTTCGTCAATTTATAGAGAAAATTATGCCGCGTGTATTTTATTTCAACTGAGCTTTAGGTCACTCTTGTAGTTAATATTCTGGTGACTATCTGGTAGCCTTCTGGTGTTAGCTTTCTGGTAGCTTTCTGGTGTCAGCTATCTGGTAGCTTTCTGGTGTCAGCTATCTTGTAGCCTTCTGGTGTTCTTCATCCAGACTGAGTAGTCCAAGTTTTCCACACAGCATCTTAAATCTTTCTTCTGGTAGTGCTTTAGTTAAGATATCAGCACGTTGGATGTCTGTATGAATCTTCTCGATCTTGATGTGCTTTCTCTCTACATGATCTCTAATAAAATGATGTCTCACATCGACATGTTTGCATCTTGTGTGGAGTACTGGATTATGTGTTATAGCTATAGCACTTGAGCTGTCACAGAATATAGGTATCTCCTTTACATCAATCTCATAATCTCTTAGTTGCTGTTCCAACCATAGTATCTGTGCACAACAGCTTCCAGCAGCCATATATTCTGCTTCTGTGGTTGATGTAGCAACAGATGTCTGTTTCTTTGAAAACCAAGATATCAACTTGTTTCCAAGGAATTGACACGTCCCAGAGGTAGACTTTCTGTCCAGTTTGCATCCTGCATAATCTGAATCAGAATAGCCTATAAGCTCAAAGTTATCATCTTGTGGATACCAGAGACCAATGTTAGCTGTTCCCTTAAGATATCTAAGTATCTTTTTGGCAGCTTCCATGTGTGATTCTTTAGGATTGGCTTGATATCTGGCGCAAACTCCAACTGCATATGTGATATCTGGACGGCTTGCTGTAAGGTATAGCAGAGAGCCAATAATTCCTCTATATTGAGTAATGTTAGCTGGTTTTCCTTCTGGGTCTGGATCTATCTTTCCATTTGATTGCATAGGAATTTTCACTGCTCTGCTGTCTTTCATTCCAAACTTGACTAGCAGATCGTTGATGTACTTTGCTTGATTAACAAAGATACCATCTGGTAATTATTTTACCTGCAGACCTAAAAAGAAATTCATCTCACCCATCATGGACATTTGGTATTTGTTCTTCATTAGTTCTGCAAATTTGTCACACAGATAGGGAGATTGTGATCCAAAGATTATGTCATCAACATATATCTGGACCAACAGAATGTGTTCTTTGACTTTGATGACAAATAATGTCTTGTCAACAGAACCTCTTCTGAAGCCTGATTCCAGTAGGAATGTTGACAATGTTTCATACCACGCTCTGGGTGCCTGTTTTAAACCATAGACAGCTTTAGCTAGTCTATATACTCTCTGGTCAGGATTCTCTTCTTCAAAACCAGGTGGTTGCTCAACATACACTTCTTCTTCAAGTATGCCATTAAGGAATGCGCTTTTAACATCCATCTGGTATACTTTGAATCTCTTGTATGCAGCATATGCTAAAAATAGCCTAATTGCTTCCAATCTGGCCACTGGTGCAAAGGTCTCATCAAAGTCGATACCTTCCTGTTGATTGTATCCCTTTGCAACTAGTCTAGCCTTGTTTCTGACTACTTCTCCATTCTCATCTCGTTTGTTTTTGAATACCCATTTTACACCTATCACCCCTTGATGTTTTGGTCTGTCTACCATATACCAGACTTGGTTTCTCTTGAACTCATTGAGTTCTTCTTGCATAGCTATGACCCAGTCTGCATCTCTAAGTGCTTCATAGGTGTCAGAGGGTTCAGCACGTGATAAATAACAACTGAGAAGTGCACTTTCTGCATGCATTCTTCTGGTTCTAACTCTATCTGTTGGGTTCCCAACAATCTGTTCAGAAGGGTGATTTTCTTGAATCCATTTCCTTCTGCTAGATATCTCCTCTTCTGATATCTCTGGTTCTGGTTCATTTGCTGGGTCCTCAAATTCTGGATGAGAAGTTTGAAAAGGATTTTCAGTTTCTGGTTCTTCTTGATCATTATTCCAACCATTTGAATCTCTTGATTCTTCGAGTTGATCTGGTTCTGGTTCATTAGAATTGTCTCCTCCTTCAGGCTGATTGTCTTCTGGTGTAGTTAAGGTTGTCTGTTCTGTTCCCCCTTGCTGCAAGCTTACTGCTTCAGCACTGTTGGGAACTTCAACTTTATTCTCTTCTGATGTATTCCAGATTAGAATATCTTCTAACATAATCCCTTTTGCTTTCTGGTTCTTGTTCTGGTCTTGTGTTTGATCAACATCTAGGTCTCTGTCACTAATAACAGATTCATCAAAAACAATATGAGGTGTTACTTCCACAATGTGAGTCCTCTTGTTAAAAACCCTATAAGCTTTGCTAACATCAGAATATCCTAAAAATATTCCTGGATCAGCTTTGCTATCAAAGGTTTTCAACTGAGATTTCCCATTATTGTGAATGTAACACAGACAGCCAAAGGAACGAAAGTAATGAATCCTGGGTTTTCTGTTGTTCCATATCTCGTAGGGTGTCTTCCCATGTCTGATGGTAACAGCTGATCTGTTCTGGGTGTAGCACGCTGTATAGATGGCTTCTGCCCAAAATTTCTTTGGCAATCTGGTTGCATTGAGCATAGTACGAGCTGCTTCTTTTAATGATCTGTTTCTTCTCTCAACTACTCCATTCTGTTGAGGAGTTCTAGCAGCAGATGTCTGGTGAGTGATTCCCATCTGGTTGCAGTATTCCTCAACTTTCTGGTTTAGAAATTCTGTTCCACGATCTGTTCTGATGGTGGTAACAGAAACTTCCTTTTTCTTGGTGATTTTTTTAAGAAAGTTTGGCAGCTTCTCCAGAGTTTCTTTCTTCTTATACATAAATATTACCCAAGTAAATCTTGAATAATCATCAATGATGACTAGAGTATATTTCCTACCATTTATGCTTAATGGTTTAACTGGACCAAATAAGTCTAAATGAAGTAATTCTAGTATTCTGGTTGAGCTCTGGGCAGATTTGCTTGAAAAAGATGATCTGGTCTGCTTTCCAGCTTGACACGCTTCACAAACGTGGCTTTTGTCATAGACTTGTTCTGGCAATCCTTCAACTAGTTTCTCTCGTGCAATCTTATTGATTGATTTGAAGTTGAGATGGCTTAATCTTTTATGCCATAGCCAGCTAGTTTCTGACACTGTCTTAGTGACCAGACAGGTCTCTATCTGGTTGTTCCATTGCACAATATATAGTCTATCCTGCAATATCCCGGTAAGGAGTATCTCATCTCCTTCCTTGTTCTTCACCAAACAATTGTTAGCATTAAAGACAATCTGATTACCATTGGTACAGAACTGACTTACAGAGAATAGATTGTGGCTAAGTCCTTCAACGTATGATACGTTAGTGATGGTGGTCTTGCCAACTTTTATGTTTCCATATCCTATAGTATATCCTTTTGAATTACATCCAAAAGTGACATGAGGTCCTGGTTTCTCTATGTAGTCTGATAGTAGGTTCTTGTCACACGTCATGTGTTTTGAACAGCCACTATCTATTATCCAGATTGCTCCTTTTGCTACCTTGTACCTTCTTACAGTCTTCTGATCCTGCAATTAAGTACACTTAGCTACCCTTCAATATCTGGGTGCTTGGTTATTAGCAAATGTTCCCTTTCGAATCCAGAACATTTTTGGGTTGGGGACAACAATATAACAAGTAATAATATTTCCATTATTATCTACTTTTGACACAGAGTGATATATAGATGGATGATATCTTTTTATTCCATCCTTCTTTAATCCTTTGTTAGTAGGTGCTGTCCTGTTGACATTCTTCTTGTGAACCCTTTCTGTTTCTGTATAATCTGCTGGTCGTTCCCTTGTATGATGGTACTGTCTGTTTCCAGTGTGTTTCACCATCATCTTCTGTGGTTGTTCTTTCTTGTTCTTAAGATTTATCACTTGATCTGGTATCTGTTTCCTTTCTGGTACGAATTTTATGGTACACGAGGATTTATCTGAATGGCCTGGATATCCTATTCCAGATGTACCCTTTTGCTGCATGTTAATTAGCAGTTTAGCACGTTCATCACTCTTGTAGATCATTTCTTTTCCTTTCTTGATCTTCTCTTCAGCAACATTGTTTCTTGTAATGAGATCTTTGACCTTAGAATTCAGCGAGTGAATTTCATTGTCTTTTCCTTTAATCTGTTCTTCCAGATCAGCAATTTTAACAACGAACTGTGTGTTAGCAGTACTTAGTATCTGTTCTGTTTTCTTCATCCTTTCATTCTCTTCAACTACTTCTTTGAATAATCTCTTGATGCTCGAGTAGCTTTTGAACATGTCATTTACTTCATCCCAAGAGTATTCATCTTGATCTACTATTTCCTGTTCCAGAATAGTATTATTTGAAGAGTTAGAGTTGCAGGATTGTACCTCTACATCATCTAGACCATTGTCTAGTCCTGCATAGCATTCATCCCAGTCTTTTTCTTCTTTAGCAAAGAATGCTTCATCATCTTCTGTTGAACTATCAGATAGATGACTTGAGCTGGAATCTTCTTCTTCTGCTATCATGGCCTTACGTTGAGCTTTTAGTTTTCTGTCTCTCTTAGCTCGTAGTTCTTCTCTTTGACTTTTAGATAAGTCTGGGCAATCGGTTTTAAAATGACCTGTTCTCCCACAACCATAACACGTATAGTCAGTAGGATTAATGGTTTTATCATTTCCTCTACTTTCTGTTTTGTCATCAGATCGTTCTGCTTCTTTGTTCTTCTGGTATCTACTCTTGTTATCTTTGTAGAACCTTCGGTACTTTCTTGATCTGACTTCCATCTTGTCCATTCTTTTAGCAATCATTGAGAATTCTTTGAGTAATTTGTCATATCCTCCTTCAGCTGGTGTAGCAGATGATGCTGATTCATCTGTTTTGCACTTCGCTTTGAAGGCAGTCTCTTTCTCCTTCTTTGTGCTATTCTCGCTTTTCTTGCTGGAGGAGTAATCTGGTCCGTGAATCCTTCTGATGTCACATTCATGGACAGCTAGATGATCAAAGAGTGCTTCTACAGATAGATCATTAAAATCAGCACGTAGAGGTTGCATAGCTGAATAAATTTCCCAGCTTGGTGGTAGAGCTCTAAGAATCTTGAGATTCTTCTCTCTCTGTGTGTACTTATCCTTCTTGAAGGTAGATACTTCCAGTAGTACTTCAGTGAACCTATTCTTCATTTGTTCAATGGTTTCTCCAGGTTTCATCTTGAATTCATCAAACTTGTTACATGCTAAGGATAGCTTGTTCTCGATCATTGCTTTGGATCCTAGACTGAGATCTCTCAAGGCTTCCCACATTTCTTTGGCTGTATCAAGATCTTGGATCTTAGCCAGATGGACTCCTTTTACAGTACTGGAAATAACTCCTTTAGCAAAATCATCTAGATTTGCTTCTCTTCTTTCTTCTGAGGTGTACTTTCTGGGATCTTTTAGTACAGTTTCTTTAACTGCTCCTGTCTCAGTAATTCGAGTAGTTTCTTCAGTAATGGATAGAGGTCCTTCCTCAATTACTTTCCACATCAAGCAGTGATGAGCTTTGAGACACATCTTGATTCTGAAACTCCATTCTCTGTAACCTTGGATGGAGAATTCTTCGCATGCCCTGATAACAGATGATTCCATAATGACAGATAGGATGCAGATGATGAAAAAGATTTTCTAGATCTATTCAAGTAGACCACGCAGGTATTAACCTTGTGAAACAAAACAATGGTCAGTTTGAACCACTGCTCTGATACCACTTGTTGGTCCCGAAAGAGCAAGGTTTGGTGTATGGGGGGGGAATACACCAAATGCAAACTTTTCAGTTTACTTGACTATTTCAATCAGAGAGATGTGAGCTTTCTGAATTACAGATTGCTCTAGATGATGGAACAATATGATTTTCTAATCAATTAAGTTCTATCCAAGTAAGATCTCTCACGTGAGATATACAAGGCAGAAAGCAAGTGTGAACTTGATTTCAAACAGTGTATTGTGTGCGGAATAATGGTGGACTTAGTCGGTGCTCTTGTTGAGAAAATCTTTTGAAAACTTAATCGAGTATTTAGAAGATAGATTAAGAATGCAGATTTGAATGAGTATAATAGATGCAGAATAAAAACAACTGAATATAAAATGCAGAATTTAAATGGCACAGTTATTTTTACGTGGTTCGGGAAACCCCCTACGTCCACGGTCTAATCCAAACTGGATTAGATATCCACTACTAGGATACTCTTCTTATTTAACCTCGCTGAGAACGAGCCACAAGTTCCAATTACAAACCTTATTGAAACTTATGCACGAATAAGGGTCGTGTCCCTTTACAACTTACAGAAAACTACTATAAACAGGTTATCTTCACGTTAATCCACTAGAAAACTACTAGCTAGTAAAGATCTCCTTCTTCTCTCGATAAGACAGACTTGAATCGAGGTGTGACTGCGATCACGAACGGTTTGAAGCTTTTTGTTTGATTTGGAGATAGAATGCTTGAGAATATATCTGCAGTATAGCGTATGCGTATATATTCAGACTTTGAAACTTCAAACATATATAGGCTCTGAATTTGAAATTCTAGCCGTTTGTTGATTGACGTGATTTGATTTGTGGATTGTCAATCAATTATATCTCTTCTTTCCTTGTAGAGTTGATGATTGAATCTTCTATGATTGGTAAGCAGATCATCTGTGATTGCTTTCCTTCTCCATGTCAATCAGTAATTCAATTTCCAAATCTCAAATGGAAAGTCTTTAATGCTTCATCGACAGGTTTGGTTCTGCTCTTTCTGGTTTGCTTCTAACCTTCTGGTTGTGTCCTCTCTGGTCTAGTGTCTTTCTGGTTGAATATTGACTTAGACACTTTCTGGTTGAGGTATTTTCTGATAGAGCATTTGTTAACCACTTTCTGTTCGAGGCGTCTTCCATCTTTCTGGCTGAAGCTTCTCTGGTTCAACTTTCTGTTAAAGTTGACTAGCTTCATTTTCTGTTTGAGACTTGCTGGTTTTGAATCTTTCTGGTTTAGCATTTTCTGTTGAAGTTGTCTTGCTCCAGCCTTCTGTTTGAGACTGGCTGGTTTTAATTTCTGACCGAGACAACTTCTATCTTTCTGGTTGAACGAGCTTCGTCTATCTGGTTTGCTGAAATCAGAAAGAAGGGATACAGAACATGTATAATACCAAGTGTGTTTTGTCAGAGCATCATCAAAACTCAGAATTATTTTATGGGGTTCCCAACAATATTATCTTTGGATCTCAATCCACCTATCTGTGTGACAAATTTGCTGAACTTATGAAAAATAAGTATCAAATGTCTATGATGGGAGAGATGAGTTTCTTTTTAGGACTGCAGGTCAAACAGCTACCAGATGGTATATTTATTAATCAGACAAAATACATCAACGATCTGCTGATCAAGTTTGGATTAAAAGACAGCAATCCAGTAAAAATCCCAATGCAGACCAATGGGAAAATTGATCCAGATCCCGAGGGAAAACCAGCTAACATCACACTATATAGAGGGATCATAGGATCACTACTCTATCTAACTGCCAGTCGACCTGACATCACCTTTGCAGTTGGAGTATGTGCTAGATACCAAGCAAATCCCAAAGAGTCTCACATGGAAGCAGCTAAGAAGATACTAAGATACCTGAAGGGAACAGCCCAAATAGGATTATGGTATCCATGTGAAGACAACTTTGACCTAACTGGATACACTGACTCAGACTATGCTGGATGCAAACTGGATAGGAAGTCAACATCTGGTACATGTCAGTTTCTGGGAAATAAACTGGTTTCCTGGTTCTCAAAGAAACAGACATCGGTTGCCACTTCAACTACAGAAGCAGAATATATGGCAGCTGGAAGTTGTTGTGCACAAATACTGTGGTTAAGACAACAGCTCAAAGACTATGAGATTGATGTCAAGGAAATTCCTATTTTCTGTGACAGCTCAAGTGCTATAGCAATCACACAGAACCCAGTATTGCACACCAGATGCAAACATGTTGATGTGAGACATCACTTTATAAGAGATCATGTTGAAAGAAAACATGTACAGATTGAGAAAATACACACTGAGATTCAGAGAGCAGACATTCTCACTAAGGCATTACCAGAAGAAAGATTTAAGATGCTTTGTGGAAAATTAGGACTCTTAAATCTTGAAGATAGGACCAGATTGATCTAACCAGATCAAATTCAATATTCCAACAGGGAAACAAAACCAGATCATCATGATACAGATTGACAAAATAAAATCCAACAGGGAATTGATATCAGATCACTAAGTATATGTCAATACAGATTGATCGAATTCCAACTGGGAATTACTAAAGAAATCAACCAGATCGATAGTTCTCACCATAAAATAGATTGACCTCGACCAGATCACTTAATGCCACGTGGATACTGAATTAATATATTTCTTATTAATCAGTAATCTATTACTTGATTAAGGGAGAAAGTAATTGGGAGACGTGATCGAGAAAACATCTACCAAATCAAGAAAAAGAGAAATAAAAGACTGCAACAAAGATAACGCGCCATATCACCACCGTTCGATTATAGCGCGTGCATCACACGATTAAGAGAGACGACTATGGATTGAAAACCTAGTACATGGAAAGGCGGGAAAGCAGAAAAAGGGAAGGATTTCTGAAAATCTCTTACTACTTTACTTATCTTCTCTTTTGCATATATAAATTGATAAGGCGTTTCGTGTATCACTCCCACCTCCATATTTCTCGAAACACTTAGAAAACTTTCTGCCTTCCAAAATTCTCTCTTCCTTTGCAAATCTCTCATTTTCTCGCAACAATGGCTCCCAAATCATCTGTTTTTCTCGAGCAAGCAAGCTTTCTGAAACCTTACATTCACCAAGACCTTTTCGCGGTGCTTGACACCTTCGGGTTTCATAAACTGGAAAAGGCATTCGATCTTGTCCGCCAGTGCAAAGGTTTCTTGTTTAAAGTTTATTTAATATTGTCCCTATCACTTGCATATGACAAACCGTGTTTACTCTGTATATCTACATACAATTACTGCGATATCAATTGCTAGCCTGCATAAATTGCCTTGGAGCACTTATACTTCACTGATGGAAGGATAGTGCTCACATATGCTCTACTATGTTTTCTGTAGGTTTCTACAATATAATTACTTCACACCCGGTGCACTTCCTACCCAAGGATGTTGCTGCCTTCTACCTCTCATGACAGGGAGAGAGAGGTGGAGATGAGGCCACCATAAGGGTGAGTAAAGGGAATACTGTCAGCAACACTCCCTACAATGTTATCAACCTCATCAACGCTGCTTATAAAGTCAAGGATGAGGGATTAGAACTAGGTGAAATTACTGCAGAACAGCTGCAAGAAGCTGTGGAGATGGTCATGATCGTGCCCATCCATTACACAAACAAGATGTTTGTTCGCTCACTTCTCGCACCAGAGTTCAGGATCCTGTTTGAATTCGTTCAGCGGATTTTCCTAAATCACAATGGATCCTACGACCAAGTCACTCCTGAAAAGTTCAGGATATTAGCTGCAGTGGTTCTTGATCTGCCTGTCAACTGGAGCAGGATCTTATACGATCTCTTGGCAAAGGAGGCCAAGATGATCCTATTCGTGAAAGGCAGCTCCCCTGGCATTGAAGTTAAAAGGAGCACACTTTGACATTCCACAAAGATCAGCTTTATGCTGGAATCATTCTTTCCTCATCACCAATGGGATACAGCAATTGAGTTCAATGCGAAACAGCATTTTCCAAAGGACCAACATCAGATTGAAATGTCGATGGGCATTTCAGCAAATCTGATTACCAGAGCAAAGGACCCTGTAGTCTTTAATGCTCTGATGGAGATGGGGAACTCGAATCCCATCTGGATTCCTCCATCTGGTCCAGCAGATCACTCCACAAAATCTAAGGTCGCCAAGGAGAAGCCAGCTGAGAGAACCCCCTCCAAGAGAGTGACCAGGAGGGCCAGTTCTGTTGAAACAGATACTTCTACAGCAGCTCAGCCTAAACCAAAACGCAGACGGCTTCACAAAATGACCGCCGAACCTCAGACTGAAGCACCTGCTGCTGCAGAAGCTGCTATCCCTCAACAGGAGGTGGAGGCGGAAGAAGTTGTTGTGCTGGTTGGTGAACCAGAAGATGTGGAACCTCTGTCATCAGTACATCCAGACCAATCCAAAGACTTCTCCCCAGCTCACACGATAAGCTCATCTTCTGCTGAATCTCTGGAACAAATCAATGAAGAAGATGAAGAAGATATTGAATCTTCAGATGAAGATGTGGAGAAGAACACAGCTCAGTCTGTGGTAAAAATGATTGAGGCAGAAGCAGACAGAGCTGTCCTCAACATATTCCCAGGCATCCAGCTCACACCAGAGAGCTATGATGCAGCAAAAAGGGTCAAATTGCTGCTGCTGATCAAAGACAAGGAGTTCTATGTTTTAGATGCACTTCTTAAAATCAGAACAATTGACCAGCTCAAAGCAGAGGAAGCCACACTATTAAACATCTTTGAAGTCTCATCTGTCACTGAGCTACGAGAAAGCTACTCACAATCCATCCTTGCAATAGCTCAGCTAGAAGCTCAGAAGCTACAGATCAATCTGAGAGAAATATATGAGAAGGCTGGAAAGCTAGATTTTTATGCCACTGTAGTTGATGAAGAAGATGTTGAGACTGCCCCA
>JAPKLX010001967.1:4195-16294 GCA_026898415.1 Leonotis leonurus | reverse complement strand
TGGTTAATTCTTAAGGTTTTCTAAACAAGAGCAATCACTGAACCACCATTATTCCGCACTCACTCTACACTCAGAAGGTAATAAGATCACTCTTATTATCAACTAAGTGTTTTCACTAAGAGAGTAATCTGTCTGGACTAAATCAGTTATTGATCTGAATATCGATCTGCTTAGTCACTACCGAGCAATTTCTCGTATAGAATAGCTTGAACTCTCTTATAAATTATCAAGTAAAACTGAAAAGTTAGTATTTGGTGTATTCCCCCCCCCATACACCAAACCTTGCTCTTTCGGGACCAACAAGTGGTATCAGAGCAGTGGTTCAAACTGACCATTGTTTTGTTTCACAAGGTTAAAACCTGCATGGTCTACTTGAATAGATCTAGGAAAACCTTTTTCATTCACGTGCATACTATCTGTTATGGAATCATCTGTTATCAGGGCTTGCGAAGAATTCTCTATTCAAGGATATAGAGAATGGAGCTTCAGGATCAAAATGTGCCTTAAAGCCCATCATTGCTTAATGTGGAAAGTAATTGAGGAAGGGCCATTGGCAATTACAGAAGAAACTACTCGTATCACTGAGACAGGAGCGGTTAAAGAATCTGTACTAAAGGATCCCAGAAAATATACCTCTGAAGAAAGGAGTGAAGCAAATCTTGATGAACATGTCCACTGAAGCCTTATTTGATCACCTTAAAGGTCATGAGTGTGACATCCAAAGAATTCGAGGACCAGACCATCTGTCCAAAAAGGCAGAAAGCAGCTCGAAGAAGGACAAAGAGGTAGCCTTCAAAGCGAAGAGCAAACCAGATGATCCTTCTGAGCCTGCTACTCCAGATGAAGAGAAAGGCTATGACAAACTCTTAAAGGAGTTCGCAATGATTGCTAAGAGAATGGACAAGATGGAAACCAGATCGAAGAAATACAGACGCTTCTACAAAGATAACAAGAGAAACTTCAACAAGAAGTATGACAATGATCGATCTGATGACAAGGATGAGTCCAAGAAGCAGTTTTCTAAAACAACAAAGACCTCTAGCTCTACAGATTACACTTGCTTTGAATGTGGCAGAACAGGTCACTTCAAAACAGATTGTCCTAATCTGTCCAGAAGTCAAAAGGAAGAACTAAGAGCTAAAAGAGATCGAAAGCTTAAATATGAGCGCAAAGCAATGATAGCTGAATAGAACTCAAGCAGCTTGAGTCATTTCTCAGATAGCTCATCAGAAAATGATGAAGCTTTCATTGCTGACGATGAAGAAAGCTGGAATGAATGCTATGTGGGATTGGACAACGGGCTAGATGAAGTTGAGGTAAATTCTTGTTACTCAAATTCCTCAGATAATGATAATGATCTTGAACAGGAAAGTGAAGATCAAGCAGAATACTCATGGGATGAAATAGATGAGATGTTCAAAAGCTACTCAAGTATCAAGAGGCTATTTAAAGAAGTTGTTGAAGAGAATGACAGATTGAAGAAAGCTGAGCAGATTTTAAGCACAGCGAATACACAATTTGTTGCTAAAATAAACGATCTGGAAGAACAGATCAAGAGCAAAGACAGTGAGATTCACACACTTAACTCAAAAGTTAAGGATCTGGTTACAAGAAACAATGTTGCTGAAGAAAAGATCAAGAAAGGAAAAGAAATGATCTACAAGAGTGATGAGCGTGCCAAGTTACTAATCAATCTGCAACAAAAGGGCACATCTGGATTAGGGTATCCAGGTCACTCAGAAAAATCTTCTGGAACTGTAAACTTCGTACCAGAAAGAAAGCAAATACCAGATCAAGTGAAAGACTTGAAGAACAAGAAAGGTTATCCTCAAAAGATGATAATAAAAGATGCAAAGAACTGGCAGTATCATCAAACAAAGGGACAACCAGCTCACTACACAGAAACAGAACACCTTCAAAAAGCAAATGTCAACAGGACAAAAATTGTCAACAAGACAGTACATACTAAGAAAGGATTGAAGAAGGATGAAATAGAGAGATATCATCCGTCTGAAATTCACTCTATGTCTAACGTAGATAATAAGGGAAACATCATTACCTGCTATATTGCTGTTCCTAACCCTAGAATGTTCTGGATTCGAAAAGGATTGTTTACTAATAATCAAGCACCCAAACGTTGAAAGGGTAGCTAAGTGTGATTAATTGCAGGACCAAAGAACTGCAAGAAGGAGTAAGATAGCAAGAGGAACTATCTGGATTATAGATAGTGGTTGTTCAAAACACATGACATGTGACAAGAATCTACTATCAGATTACATAGAGAAACCAGGCCCACAGGTCACTTTTGGATGTAATTCAAAAGGATATACCAGAGGGTATGGAAACATCAGAGTTGGCAAGACCACTATCACTAATGTGTCATATGTTGAGGGTCTTAGTCACAATCTATTTTCTGTAAGTCAGTTTTGTGCTAATGGCAATTAGATTGTTTTTGATACTAACAACTGTCTGGTGAAGAACAAGGAAGGAGATGAAATACTCCTTACCGGTAAACTGCATGATAGATTATATATTGTCCAGTGGACAAATCAGATTGAGACCTGCTTAGTCACTAAGACTGTATCAGAAACAAGCTGGTTATGGCATAAGAGATTAAGTCATCTTAATTTCAAATCAATCAACAGGATTGCCAAGGAAAGATTAGTGGAAGGACTACCAGATCAAGTGTATGATAAAGATCACATATGTGATGCTTGTCAAGCTGGAAAGCAAACCAGATCATCCTTTACAAGCAAAACAGCTCACTCAACAACAAGGATACTAGAGCTGTTACACCTTGATCTGTTTGGACCAGTCAAACCACTAAGTATCAATGGGAGAAAGTACACATTGGTAATCATAGATGATTACTCAAGATTCACTTGGGTCATCTTTCTGCTGAAGAAGAAAGAAACCCTAGACAAGCTCCCTGACTTTCTACACAAGATAACTAAACAGAAAGAGATGAGTATAACCTCTATCAGAACAGATCGAGGAACATAATTTCTCAACCAGAAGATTGAAGCATATTGCAACAAGATGGGAATTACTCATCAAACATCTGCTGCTCGAACTCCCCAACAGAATGGAGTTGTTGAAAGGAGAAACAGATCACTCAAAGAAGCAGCACGCACAATGCTTAATTCAACCAATCTACCGAAGAAATTCTGGGCAGAAGCTATATACACTGCCTGTTATACTCAAAACAAATCATCCATCACAATGAGACATGGAAAAACACCATATGAGATTTGGAACAGCATAAAGCCTAAGATTTCTTATTTTAGAACTTTTGGCTGTTTATGTTACATACACAATAATGGGAAATCACAGTTGAAAACTTTTGATAGCAAAACTGACCCTGGAAAATTCTTAGGATATTCTGATGTCAGTAAAGCTTATCAAGTTTACAATAAGAATTCTCATATTGTGGAAGTAACACCTCATGTTGTTTTTGATGAGTCTATTGTTGAGTACAGATCACTAGATGAAAAGCAGACAGAAAATCAGGTGACTACCAGAAGGATTAATGAACTATTACTGGAAGATATTCTTATCTGGAATTCAAAGAGTGAGGATGAAGAAGTTATCACTTCACCTGTTGCTGAAGAGATCAAACAGCAAGGGGGAATATCACTGCACAATCTGGATGAGAACAGATCATCAACAGAAAACAATGAAACAATTATTACAAATGATGACCAACATCCAGAAGAAAGTCCAGATGAGAATCCATTTCAAGCTATATCAACAGCACACCCTGAATTTGAGGAACCAACAGATCAACCTGATCCTGAGTTATCTAATGAAGAAATGACCAGGAGAAGGAGATGGATACAAGACCATCCACAAGAACAGATCGTTGGGAACCCATCAGATCGTGTGAAGACCAGAAGAATGCATGGAGAAAGTGCATTGTTGAGTTGTTACCTCTCTCGCATGGAACCATCTGATGCTTATGAAGCACTCCAAGATGCAGATTGGATAACAGCAATGCAAGAAGAACTCAATGAGTTCAAAAGAAATGAAGTCTGGTTTCTCATGAACAGACCCAAACACCAAGGAGTAATAGGTGTAAAATGGGTGTTCAAAAACAAACGAGATGAGAATGGTGAAGTAGTCAAAAACAAAGCCAGATTGGTAGCTAAAGGCTATAATCAACAAGAAGGCATTGATTTTGATGAAACATTCGCACCAGTAGCCAGATTAGAAGCTATAAGACTATTTCTAGCATATGCTGCTCACAAACGGTTTAAGGTATACCAGATGGATGTCAAAAGTGCCTTCCTCAATGGTATTCTTGAAGAAGAAGTATATGTGGAACAGCCACCTGGATTTGAAGAGGCAAATCCAGATCAGAAAGTATACAGACTGGCTAAGGCAGTCTATGGTCTAAAACAAGCCCCTAGAGCTTGTTATGAGACCTTATCAACCTTCCTACTAGAATCTGGATTTAGAAGAGGATCTGTTGACAAGACTTTGTTTATCATCAAAGTCAAAGAAAACATTCTCTTAGTACAGATCTATGTAGATGATATCATTTTTGGATCTCAATCTACCTATGAAAAATAAGTATCAAATGTCCATGATGGGAGAAATGAGTTTCTTTTTAGGTTTGCAGGTCAAGCAGCTACCAGATGGTATTTTTATTAATCAGACAAAATACATCAACGATCTGCTGACCAAGTTTGGATTAAAAGACAGTAATCTAGTGAAAATCCCAATGCAGACCAATGGGAAAATTGATCCAGATCCCGAGGGAAAACCAGCTAACATTACACAATACAGAGGGATCATAGGATCACTACTCTACCTAACTGCCAGTCGACCTGACATCACTTTTGCAGTAGGAGTATGTGCTAGATATCAAGCAAACCCCAAAGAGCCCATATAGGAGTATGTGCTAGATATCTAAGATATGCAGCTAAGAAGATACTAAGATATCTTAAGGGAACAGCCCATATAGGATTATGGTATCCATGTGAAGACAATTTTGAGCTAACTGGATATACTGACTCAGACTACGCTGGATGCAAACTGGACATAAAATCAACAAATTGTACATGTCAGTTTCTAGGAAATAAACTAATTTCTTGGTTCTCAAAGAAACAGACATCGGTTGCCACTTCAACTACAGAAGCAGAATATATGGCAGCTGGAAGTTGTTGTGCACAAATACTGTGGCTCAGACAACAACTTAAAGACTATGAGATTGATGTCAAGGAAATACCTATTTTCTGTGACAGCTCAAGTGCTATAGCAATCACACAGAACCCAGTGTTGCACACCAGATGCAAACATGTTGATGTGAGACATCACTTCATAAGAGACCATGTTGAAAGAAAACATGTACAGATTGAGAAAATACACACTGAAGTTCAGAGAGCAGACATTCTCACTAAGGCATTACCAGAAGAAAGATTTAAGATGCTTTGTGGAAAACTAGGACTTTTAAATCTTGAAGATAGGACCAGATTGATCTAAACCAGATCAAAATTCCAACATGGAATCAAAACCAGATCATCATGGTCCAGATTGATAAAATCCAGCTTATGTGAAAATTCCAACATGGACTTGATACCAGATCACTAAGTATATGTCGATACAGATTGAGCAAATTCCAACTGGGAATTATTAAAGAAATCAACCAGATCGATAGTTCTCACCATAAAAGAGATTGACCTTGACCAGATTACTTAATGCCATGTGGATATTGAATTAATATTTCTTATTAATTATTCCATTACTTGGTTAAGGGGGAAAGGTCAACTATATACGGCGACTAATTATCTATATTCTGACATTAGATATCAAAATCTTTTATTTTTGATGATTACGTACAGTAATTGGGAAACGTGATCGAGGAAATATCTACCAAATCAAGAAAAAGGAAGAAACTGACTGCAACAAAGACAACACGCCACATCACAACCATTCGATCATAGTGCGTGTGTCACACGATAAAGAGAGGCGACTATAGGTTGTAAACCTAGAACTTGGAAAGGCGGGAAAGCTGAAAAAGGGAAGGATTTCTGAATATTTTATTACTCTACTTATTTTCTCTTTCATGTATATAGTTTGATAAGGCGTTTCATGTATCACTCACACTTACATATTTTTCGAAACTCTTAGCAAATTTTCTGCCTCCCAAAATTCTCTCTCCCTTCGTAAATCCTTCTATTTTCTAGCAAAAATGGCTCCCAAATCATCTGTCTTTCTCGAGCAAGCAAGTTTTCTGAAACCTTACATTCACCAAGACCTTTTCGCAGTTCTTGACACCTTCGGGTTTCACAAACTGGAAAAGGCATTTGATCTTGTTCGCCAGTGCAAAGGTTTCTTGTTTAAAGTTTGTTTAATAGTATCTCTTATACATGCATTTGACAAACTGCGTTTACTCTGTTTACATACTTTTACTCGTCATCTCTGTAATATCGATTGCTAGACTGCATAAAACTGCTTTGGGGCACTAATACTTCACTGATGGAAGGATAGTGCTCACATATGCTCTACTGTGTTTCCTGTAGGCTTCTACAACATTATCATTTCACATCCAGTACACTTCCTTCCCAAGGAAGTTGCTGCGGTCTACCTCTCATGGCAAGGAGAGAGAGGTGGAGATGAGGCCACCATCAGGGTGAGCAAAGGGAACACGATTAGCAACACCTCCTACAACGTAATCAACATCATCAACGCCGCTTACAAAGTAAAGGATGAAGGCCTAGAACTTGGAGAAATTACTGCAGAACAGCTGCAAGAAGCTGTGGAGATGGTGATGATTATTCCCATCCAATACACAAACAGGAAGTTTGTCCGTGCACTTCTCGCCCCAGAATTCAGAATCCTATTTGAATTTGTACAGCGAATTTTCCTAAATCACAACGGGTCCTACGACCAGGTCACCCCTGAGAAGTTCCGGATCTTAGCAGCAGTAGTCCTTAACCTGCCAGTTAACTGGAGCAGGATCTTATACGATCTCTTGGTAAAGGAGGCCAAGATGATCTTGTTTGTGAAAGGCAACTCACCTGGAATTGAAGTAAAAAGAAGCACTCTAAGACATTCCACAAAAATCAGCTTTATGCTAGAGTCTTTCTTACCTCAACATCAGTGGGATACAGTTGTTGAGTTCAACACCAAACAGCACTTTCCATAGGACCAGCATCAGATAGAAATGTCGATGGGCATTTCAGCCAATCTGATTGCCCGGGTGAAGGACTCAGTGGTATTCAGTGCACTGATGGAGATGGGAAACTCGAATCCCATTTGGATTCCACCATCTGGTCAAGCAGATCGACCCACAAAATCCAAGATAACAAAGGAACAGCCAATAGAGAGAACCCCCACCAAGAGAACTACAAGAAGATCCAGCTCAATCGACACAGATACATCTACCGCAGCTCAGCCGCCCAAACCAAAACGCAGACGACTTCACAAATTGTCCACTGAAATTCAGACTGAAGCACCTACTGCTGCAGAAGCAGTCATTCCTCCACAGGAGGTTGAGGAGGAAGAAGTTATGCTGGGTGGTCAACCAGAAGATGTGGCACCTCTTTCATCTGTACACCCAGATCAGTCCACAGACTTCTCCCCCGCACACTCTACAAGCCCATCATCTGCTGATCATTTAGAGCAGATTGATGAGGAGGCCGAAATAGAAGAAGCATCAACAGATGAAGAGGATGAGTTGAAGAAAGTAGAATCTGTGGTAAGAATGCTTGAAACAGAGGCAGATCACTCTGTGCTCAGAACTTTCCCGGGGATCCAGCTCACCCCAGAGTCATATGATGTTGCCAAGCGCCTAAAATTCCTTTTACTCGTGAAAGACAAGGAATTTTACGTACTAGACGCTTTGCTTCGTATCAGATCAATCCATGCACTTAAAATTGAAGAAGCAACTTTGCTTAAAATCTTTACAGCTGCATCAATTACCGAGCTAAGAGAATCATACCAAACCGACATCCTTGCAATGTCAAAATTTGAGGCAGATGAACTGAAGGTTGATCTACGATCTGCTTATGAAAAGGCAAACATGCTGGATTTTTATAACAGCATCGAGGAAGAAATTGTTGAGGAAGAGATTGAAGCTGCTCACGCTGATGCTCACCACCAGGGTGCAGCCATTCCAACAACAGAGATAGATCAGCAAATGGCTGAAGGCGAGAAGCAGGCCACTGCACCGACTGAGGGGGAACAAGCCGTGCCTTCTGAAATCCCCAATGTAGTGACAAGTAAATATCACGCATAGGAAGAACCAATTGGACAGAATATAGGAGGAGAGCTTACAAACGACATCTACACTCCTGCTGCTGCAGCTGCCCATGGTGTATATGTGGAGACATACACTTTGGAAGACATATTGATGGACCAACATCAATCCCTGTCTCATATGCAGATCAGAGACCTTATCTCCAAGAAGGTCGACCAATATATGTATGGCACGCTCTCCCAAGTACAAGACGAAGCTACCCGCATACTCACAGAGTTCAACGAATACTTGAAGACTCATGTCGATCGAGTTGACTCTGAATTGAGGACAATCTGCAGGCTGAAAATTCAAGAGATCAGCAAGAAACTGGACGATGATCGAGCTGCTGCTGATGAAAGGAAGGCATAGATCGATCAGAGTCTGTTCTCAACTGCGTTCAAAGTGAAAGAGATGTACAAGATTATCACTGCATTCGCTGAAAAGGAGAAGGATATGGTGCATGTTGGGAACCCCGCAATTAATTTGAGTTTTGATGATGTTCCCTCGAAAACATACTTAGGTTTACTCATGTTCTCTATATATTATTTCTATCTGTCTCTATGTAACAGGAATCAACTTTAACAGAAAGTTGAACCAGAAAGTTTCATACAGAAAGATGGAAAATGTCTCAGACAGAAAGCTGTAGTAAGTCAACTTTAACAGAAAGTTGAACCAGAAAGCTTCATACAGAAAGATGGAAAATGTCTCAGACAGAAAGCTGAAGCAAGACAACTTTAACAGAAAGTTAAACCAGCAAGTCTCAGACAGAAAGTGGAGCAAGACAACTTTAACAGAAAGTTAAACCAGCAAGTCTAAGACAGAAAGTGGAGCAAGTCAAATTTAACAGAAAGTTGAACCAGAAAGCTTCAACCAGAAAGATGGAAGATGTCTCGGACAGAAAGTTAAACCAGTGTTCAACCAGAAAAGCACTTCAACCAGAAAGTGTCTAACCAGTGTTCAACCAGAAAGGCACTAAGACCAGAAAAGACATAACCAGAAGGTTTGAAGCAAAACAGAAAGAGCTGAACCAAACCTGTCAACGATGGTAACAGATCAATAGAGCTATCAAAACCATCAGATGACAATGCCCCTCTCATCATATCTCTTACCACGTAAATATTAAAGTCCATCCATCAAGAATTGGAAAGAGAATGACTGATCGACACGAAGAAGGAAAGTAATCACAGATGATTTGCTTCCCATTCATAGAAGATTCAATCAACGACTCTACAAGGAAAGAAGAGATATGATTGATTAGCAATCCACAAATTAAATCACGCCAATCAACAAACGGCTAGAATTTCAAATTCAGAGCCTATATATGTTTGAAGTTTTAAAGTCTGAAAAAGGAGAATAAGAGCTACATTACAGAAATACATTCAAGCGATTCTTTCTTTCATCAGACAAAAAGCTTCAATCCGTTCGTGATCGTAATCACATCAACCCAACCTCGATTCAAGTCTGTCTTATCGAGAGAAGAAGGAGATCTTTACTAGCTAGTAGTTTTCTAGTGGATTAACGTGAAGATAACCTGTTTACAGTAGTTTTCTGTAAGTTGTAAAGGGACACGACCCTTATTCGTGCATAAGTTTCAATCAAGCCTGTACTTGAAACTTGTGGCTCGTTCTCAGTGAGTATAAATAAGAAGAGTATCCTAGTAGTGGATATCTAATCCAGTTTGGATTAGATCGTGGACGTAGGGGGTTTCCCGAACCACGTAAAAATAACTGTGTTATTTATATTCTGCATTTATATTCAGTTGTTTTTATTCTCTGTCTATCATACTCATTCAATCTGCATTCTTAATCAATCTCCTAAATACTCGATTAAGTTTTCTAAAGGTTTTCTAAACAAGAGCAATCACTGATCCACCATTATTCCGCACTCACTCTACACTCAGAAAGTAATAAGATCACTCTTATTATCTACTAAGTGTTTTCACTAAGAGAGTAATCTGTTTGGACTAAATCAGCTATTGATCTGCATATCGATCTGTTTAGTCACTACCAAGCAATTTCTCGTATAGAATAGCTTGAACTCTCTTATAAATTGTCAAGTAAAACTGAAAAGTTAGTATTTGGTGTATTCCCCCCCCATACACCAAACCTTGCTCTTTCGGGACCAACAGTGCACACCATAGTGAAGACACAAACTGATGGCATAGCAGCTGATGTTGTAAAGGAAACCATCTCCCACACTAAGACTATGTTCAGGGAGTTTGAGGTCAATGGGAAGAACTTTGTTGAGAGAAAGTTAAGCGAACTGCGCTATCCCACAAAGACTATGATCGACACTTATTTCAATGATTTTGGGATAGTCCAGGAAGATGTCGAGCGCCATACAGCAGAACTTGCCAACATTACCAAATCTTTCCAAAAGCAGATTGATGATTCAAACCTCAACATCACATCACTGCTTACTCAAAAGGTTGAGACAGATAAAGAAATAGCAACTGTTGGTCCCGAAAGAGCAAGGTTTGGTGTATGGGGGGGGGGGGAATACACCAAATGCAAACTTTTTCAGTTTACTTGACTATTTCAAACAGAGAGATGTGAGCTTTCTTAAATACAGATTGCTCAAGTTGATAGAACAAAGTGATTATCTAATCGTTTAGGTTCTATCCAGATAAGATCTCTCAAGTGAGATATACAAAGCTGAAAGTAAGCGTGAACTTAATTTCCAACAATGTACTGTGTGCGGAATAATGGTGGACTTAGTCGGTGCTCTTGTTAAGAAAATCTTTTGAAAACTTAATCGAGTATTTAGAGGTTGATTAAGAATGCAGATTTGAATGAGTATGATAGATGCAGAATAAAAACAATTGAATATAAAATGCAGAATTTAAATGGCACAGTTATTTTTACGTGGTTCGGGAAACCCCCTACGTCCACGGTCTAATCCAAACTGGATTAGATATCCACTACTAGGATACTCTTCTTATTTAACCTCGCTGAGAACGAGCCACAAGTTTCAATTACAAACCTTATTGAAACTTATGCACGAATAAGGGTCGTGTCCCTTTACAACTTACAGAAAACTACTGTAAACAGGCTATCTTCACGTTAATCCACTAGAAAACTACTAGCTAGTAAAGATCTCCTTCTTCTCTCGATAAGACAGACTTGAATCGAGGTGTGATTGTGATCACGAACGGTTTGAAGCTTTTTGTCTGATTTGGAGATAGAATGCTTGAGAATATTTCTGTAGTATAGCGCTTTTCGTGTTATATCAGACTTTTTAAACTTCAAACATATATAGGCTCTGAATTTTAAATTCTAGCCGTTTGTTGATTGACGTGATTTGATTTGTGGATTTGTCAATCAATTATATCTCTTCTTTCCTTGTAGAGTTGTTGATTGAATCTTCTATGATTGGTAAGCAGATCATCTGTGATTGCTTTCCTTCTCCATGTCAATCAGTGATTCAATTTTCAAATCTTCAATGGAAAAGTCTTTAATGCTTCATCGACAGGTTTGGTTCTGCTCTTTCAGGTTTGCTTCTAACCTTCTGGTTTTGTCCTCTCTGGTCTAGTGTCTTTCTGGTTGAGTATTGACTTAGACATTTTCTGGTTGAGGTACTTTCTGGTAGAGCATACGTTAACCTACTCTCTGGTTGAAGTACTTTCTGGTAGAGTATACATTAACTACTTTCTGGTTGAAGCATCTTCTATCTTTCTGGCTGAAGCTTTTCTGGTTTCAACTTTCTGTTAAGGTTGACTAGCTTCATTTTCTGTTTGAGACTTTCTGGTTAAGCATTCTCTCTTGAGACTTGCTGTTTTAGCATTCTGTTTTGAGACTTGCTGTTTTAGCGTTCTGTCTTGAGACTTGCTGTTTTAGCATTCTGTCTTGAGACTTGCT
>JAPKLX010000389.1:175283-187549 GCA_026898415.1 Leonotis leonurus | reverse complement strand
TTATTTAGCTTCCGCAACATTGACTTAGAGTGGTTGATACACTTTCATATTGTAATTAAATAAATAATTCAATAATAATAATAATTTAAATTTCGACTGAACACAATTATCGATCTTAAATTCGAGCATGCCAAAATTACGTCAAGCTTCAGCAACCATTAACAAAATTAAAACTCTACAATGGAGTTTTAAATTTTTCTACCGATATGATATCCTATTTAATAATAGATTCGTTAATTATTTTAAGTTAAGGTACGGGGTATTACATGATCTGTCTATGGAGAAGAAACACTATCAGCTAGTTGGAGCATACTAGATGTTTTGTCCAAACACAGATCGTGTGCGGAAGCTATGTGTTTGTTGTTCTGCTCTACACTTAGAAAATATTTTCTTATTACCGAGTGTTCTTTAAGCGATTGATTCAAATGCACAGCTCGCAGATTGTGATCTACTCGCTGGTGAAGTGATAAACAGAGAATCAAAACGATTGAATGCAGTAAAGAAAGAACACATAATATTTTACGTGGTTTGGGAAACACCCCTACATCAACGATCAATCAAACTAGATCGAATAATCTCTTAACATTGGATTCCTAACTAATTTATCCTCGTTGAGTACGAGCTCACTCTCGCTTATTTATAATCATTGAGGAAGAGATTACAATTCACTTATTTAAACTCGCTGAGTACGAGATCAATTTCGAGTTAATATTAGGATTTCTTCTATCCTTTGGGGCTATGAAGGATACTAGAATTATGCCTATGAAAGCTTTAAGCCATTGTAAGTTCTAGTGGGTAGGAAGGTGTTTAACTATCACTAAATTACAGCACTTATGGATATGTATTTGATCTAATCTAGTGTTGAATATCTTTGAATGGCTGGAGAGATTATGGGTAATTTCATGAATGTTCGAACACTTTCTTCGTGGAGTTGGTTAAAGTATATATGCTAATTTAAATTCTATTCATTGAGAGTCTTTGCAGCTTTTACAAATAGCATTAAATTTTCTTTTAACCGTTGGTTGCTGACTGTACTTCTAGTCGTTGGAGTCTATCTTACATGTCATCTGACGTGACATGGACATGTTAGCTGTGATCCATTTATGTAGATCTGTAGCTTCCTCCATTCTGTGTTGAGCATCTCGGTTGATGTTCTGTTGGTAGACAGAACGTCTTTGATAAACCTTAAGTTGTTTCCTCACGTTCTGTTGATCAATCTGTTAGACACAGATTGATACTCTCGCGTTTTGCTTCTTGATCCGCCTCTCGATCTGTGATCTTCTGAGTTCTGTTGAAATTACGTTATGCTCTTATTGATGGAACCCATATGAGGGGCTCACGAAACCGAATGATCCACATGTTTAATTAATCACATGAATAATTAATTCTTAGTCACAAGGAGAATATAAATGCGAAATATAATGTTTTATACCTTCTCCTAAGCAAATTCTCAGCTTGTGGATAAACGATTTGAATCGTTAGCTATCGAACCGCAATCCACACCGTTCGAATCTCCTTCTAGATCTCCTTGAATCCAACCCTAGGAAATTCTATCATATTCACGGTCTACTTACTAGAATATTGTGTGGGCGAAATTATCTAGTAATTTAGATGAAAAGAAGTGCGAAAATTAGAGCGTGGAATACTCCCTTAATTTTTGAAAATAAGAGAATAAAATTCTCTTATGCAGCGTCGGTTTCTGTGTCTTAGGAGAGAGAAATCGGCTCATTCTTTGTGCTCCTTTTAAAGACATTGTGGGCTAGGATAGGTCTTCTCAGGAGAATGAATTAGATCTCAAATAATAGAACCATATCCCCACCTTTATCTCATGCGCTTACAACTATGATTCAAATTCAAATTTGAATTATATTAAAAATTAATATGAGTTTGGACAAATTCATAATTAGATTAAATTAATTTCCAAGTCTCCTTTTGGGCCCAATTGAACTTAATTAATTGGCTGACCCGCATTTAGACTTAAATTAATTAATTTAAATTAATTTATCCTCCAATTAATTACTCCATGTAAACGCAATAAAGTGCAGTTCTATTATAAATATTTATCGATTGCACTATAGGATAAATACTGAACTCATCTAGATTCATTCGAATTACCGACGTAACCCTTTTGTCATTAATTATTTCTCACGTTTAAGATTTTCTAAATACATTAATTAATTGAGTTTTCTGACAACTTGCAATTAATTAATAAATTTATTCGTGAGTGGTCCCGTTCAGACCTTTAATATTACATATGGAATAAATTTCCAACCGGTCGGGTTTCTTATGTAATAAACCTTTTTGAACCCCTCACGCGGATTTAATCAACTCGTGTCACTGAGACGCGATTTTGCACGACTGACATTCGAGTACTTCTGGCTAAGCCAATCACTACTGCCCAAGACATCAGTATTTAGAGTTACAAAAAACACGCAAGTGTAGATGAATCAAAGCAGCGTATAATCAACTGCATATACTAATGTCATCATCACAGATTACAAAATAAATTAATTTTCGAGACCTCGTTCTAAGTATCAACACATTAGAACTTATCTCAATGTGAAACCTCTCAATATGTATACGCAAAGCGTGTGTATCCGCTTATACATACCGACATCATTCTGCGAGCTAAGGTCAGTTCTCGCATCAAATGATATCGCAACCTTTACCGACTAGACTATCCAAGTCTGTCTAGACTGTGACTTTATATTACAAATGAGTCGATTGTGTTACCTTCCGTGATCATCGATCCACCACACAGTCTACAATTGTAATAAATGGACTTGTTTGCAATTCAATATATATAACAATAATAAATAACAAACTGTTAAGCCTAAAGTGTGTACTCTAGGTTCTCGCAAATTATACGAGGTCGATTGCACGTGGCAAGCTAACCCCCCCGGTTGCATCTCGATGGAAAGCTTAACAGGGCTTCCTAATTCAAGTGCTACAGAATAAACAATAAGTCTTAAACATTCTAACCAAATAGCATATGTATGATTAACTAAGCTAACTAATCAACAACAATTTAATTCATAGAAATCCAGAATTAAGGCTCTAGGAGCTGAACCTTTGTTTCGATCATCACATGAAATTATTAATACACACATTCACACGTCTAACTAGAATTTTTAAGAGCTACCTAATCTATATATTGTGACTATGACTTCCGTATTAAGCCACACAATTAAGAATTCAAGTTAAACAAGCAAACACTCGATTAATATGCTTCCAATTATAATCGAAGTTTATTGGACCTTGATCTGACACAGGGATCTTCTATCGATCTCACCCTATGTCTAACGAATTGCAACGGTGATCAATCGACATAATTTAATAAGCACAAATCCAAACAACGAGGATGAAGTAATAATAACATAAACGATCGAATAAGAAGTTCAACAACTAGTGGATATCGACTATTCAACCTAATACATAATCATAAACTAAGAACTCAAAATGAGAACTTACTAATGATTACACTATGGAATCGAGCAATCAATCTCCACCTTAATCCGTCTTTCCAAGGTTGAATACAAGTAAAAGCGCTAAAACAAGAGTTCTAAAATTGTAGAGTCCAGTTCTATATGAGAGATATGGGTGGTATCCTTCAAATGGACTGTAATAACCTTTAGAAATTCGTCAGAAACTGCCACCCAGCGACCACTGGGTGGCCAGCGGTCGCTGGCTATCCTTCTCTGAATTTCTGAAACTCTGCACCCCAGCGACCACTGGCCTGTGCAAAATAAGAAATTTTAGAAAAAATGTGAAATTGAAGCTCGTCTCGAGAGGAATCCGTAGCCACAAACGAATCCAAATTCGGAGTTGTAACGAAGGAGAACGAGCCAAAACAAAATTATTGCGCAAAACGCAACAATTTTGTGTATGGCCATGTTCTCGCGTTCTTTCTCCTCTCGTCTTTTGCCCGTAACTCCTAACAAGATCGTTCGGTTTTCTCAGTTCGTTCGCCTTAGCATCTTCTGTATTTCCGGCATCATTTAAGCTTTATTCTTCGCTCATTCCATCATCCTACGAACAAAATAAGAACAAACAAAATACGAAGTAAAAACAAACTAAAAGACATGAATTCGATACGACATAAAATCCAAACATGACAAAATATAAAAAAAAATACGCACAAAAATGAGCTAAACACAAACTAATGATATAAACATTTATTCCCATTAAAGTGCAATTGAAACAAGTCTGATACATCGTCTAAGCATAAAGCATGCTTTGAGGTATACAAACCCTAACACTTATGTCCTCGTTCTGACTTCTGATCTTCTGTGAAGTGGCCTCGTCTTCTGGGTAGTGAGTTGTTCTGCATCACCACGTTCTGTGTTGATTATATGTTCTCTCCATCTGTGCTTCTGTGTTGTGAATGCTCATAAAACTAAGTTAGACAAAACACAGATTAAGTCTTATGGATAGAATGTTACTTACGTTTTGTCTTAACATTTTGACTTAATCTTTTACAGCATTATGATCCTATGGCACAGATCGTGACTACTCACTATCTGTCCTTACAGATTGATCATATGCTCTAATACATAAACTAAATATGATCAAGCTCTATAGACTAAGTTATTATATCATTAATCTATCTTTACATGTTAGTTGATCTATTGTGAAGAAAACAGAAGACTACCTATGAACACGATTTGTCTTTCATCGATCTGTGTCTTTTACACTTAGTCTTCTACAAGATCTAATTATGCTAGACATTACAACATAAATCCTAAGCATCACATAACAATGAATATGTACACATAATGAATCAAACATCTCAACACTATAATGGTTTCAGAAGCATCATCAAAACCAAACTAACAGCTTTAGCAACATAAAAAATGTTCCTAACAATTAATAATTCCACGTAAGCCTTGAAATAAGGAAGGATTTTAAAATGTAATCTTATTATATACTTATATATAGATATAGATTAATGTAATCTTAGATACCAAAAATAATAATTTGAATTAATGTTGAAAATTCTAAAAATTAAGATAAAAAGAAAGGAGGCTTTTGGTCATGCCACTTGTTTAAACTTATTTTATTAAGTTACTCACAAGAGAACGAGGTCGTTATAAATTAATAAGCTAACACAAGTCGTATTCTCAATGAAGGCTAAGCAGAGCTTCATCTACGTTGTTGAGTAGGAAGCGATTAAAGAAATTGGGTTTTTATTAACTAATCTACTTAACTACCTAGGCGAGAAGATTTAAAGGATTTGAAAAATGAATTATTACCTAGGCAAGAAAGTAATTAAATCCTAAATCTAAGAACGTAGAATTTAAGGAAATAAATCTTGACATGCTTCGAATTGGTTACTTAACACGGATGGTAGATTGAGAATCAGTAATTGGAAATTAATCACAAAAGAAACAATAAGAAAGGAAAACATAAAATAAATAAGAAAGCGATAAGAACTCACGAATTAAACGAGAAATTAATACACTAGAAAAAATCTTTGGGTTTGAATCACGAACGAATCCACAATGCGAAATCAAAGAACGAACTACGGAATGGAAAATACTAGACTACTGTGTTTTCTCTTGTGGTCTAAAATCCTAGAATGATAGATAGATTCAATAGAATTCACGCGTGGGATATAAATAGGGGAGAAAAAGTCTGCCTGGCTAGTGATCACTAGGGGGTAGCGTTCGCTACTTCCATGTTCTGTCTTGATAAAGCGTAAAGGGGGCTAGCGGCCACTAAGGGGTAGCGGTCGCTAGGCCCCCTCTCTGTTCGCCTCTTCATAGTAGGGGGTAGCGGCCCCTAGAGGGTAGCGGTCACTACCCCTGCTCTGTGTCCGCTCCCTCTTTGTAGAGCCAGTGGCTGCTAGGGTCTAGCGGCCACTGGGCTCACTCTTGACCTTGGTGTGCAATTTCTCCTCTTTTTCGTGTCTTTTCATCCTCGTTTCTCTTCACAAACCTTGTTAACTTCGTTTGTCGATCTTTACCTATAATGTAACATATGGAAAATCAAATCATCACATTGAACGACAACAAATGACATTATTGACCTAATCTGCGAGAGAAACGAGACCGAAAATGTATAAAACAACCCCCCACACACAATGCCTTGCTTGACCTCAAGCAGGTCTAGGCTCTAAACGATACGGAGATTTAAAAACAAGACACGAGTTCAATTATGCGACAACGATCATATTCATCAGGAATGCTTAAAAAGGGATCATAAGACTATACACTAATCACTACCACATATTTCTCTCACAAGTGTAACTTCAATCTGATCAAACTCAAAACATACGAAGATTCAGTTTTCAATCACTCAAAGCTAGACTTTTAATTCTTTTTATCCATTCAAATTCTTTTCAAAATCAAATCGCACCAGATTAGGTGATAAATAGAACAATGGTCACTAGGTGTGATTTTCGGTATAAACCGAGTATCATAACGTGGTTTCTCATTCCCATTCCTACAATTCATAATTTCTTTCGATTTCTGAGAGGAAGAAGGGTAGAGTTCTTATCACCTATTAAAATATTTCAAGCGATTCAATTTAAGGCCATTCGAGCCAAATTTAGAAATAGTGGGTTATATGGCCAACATTCACAAAATGGAAACATTTAGAAGTTATCTAAAGTGTTCTTATGTGTTTTCCCATGCTCATGGTTTCCAGAGGAGCAGAGGCCTCCCAACTCAATCTCATAATAAGCACAAGTCAACACAAGTCTAGCAATTCAAGCAATTATATACCAAATCCACAATGCTAAGAGTTATCACATCAATCCATCAAACAAGAGTGCCCCAAGATAGTCATGATCAAATGCAAAGCTCATCACCCAATCAATGACTTACAACGACAATTCATATGCATATCGACGCATAATCAACCAGTTCTCATCAAAATTAATCACTAATCATGTCGAGCTAAGAGAAAAATTGGACAAGCAAACATATAAAAGCACAACTCTCAAAAATACGCCGCATACCAAAATCATGCACACCCCCCCCCCCCCCTCCAAAGAAAAAGAAGCAATGTCATCATTGCTAAATAAGAACACGAGAGGGAAATGGACTACCCAATAGGGAATGATGCAACAATGATGATGCTCAATCATGATTAGAATTCCATACCTACAAGAGAAACACAAAAACAAACGAAACAACAACAAACTAAAGTAATTCAACCCAAACACACACAAAAGCAAAACGAAAGAAAAGCATATTAAATAGCAGTGAGAAGTCACTGCTGATCCGGCAGCGGCGATGGATGATCATACAGGTCCCAGTTCGACCATTGAGCATTGAGCTCGGCCAACTGACGATTGTTCTCAACAACCAGCTGATACTACTGAGCCAACTGCTTCTACGCCAACCTCCATAGGCAGGTCTGCTCGGTCATGAGATCGTGGTTGTCGTTCACCTGCTACTCAATCCTCTGCTTGCTCCGAACCATCGAGGTGTTGTATTCCCCAAAGTCATGGTAGAAAGTACGCGCCTCATCAGCATACGTCCCAAAGTCTTGGGAGAAGGTAGTGAAGTCCTGGCGGAAAGAGTTGAAATCAGTGCGGAAGGCACCGAAGTTAGAGCTCAAAGCCCAGAACTATGAGCTGAGCTGGTCAATGCTGCCGGTGGAAGAAGAGCTGGCGCCATAGTAGTACTGGCTGGATGACGTGTCGGCATACTCTGAAGAACGGCCGACAGGGAAGGCATCGGGCATCTGGGCATCGTCGTACGCATCCTCTTCCGATATCTCTGGGTTGCCTTCGGGAGGTTGAGGATCAGCAGCCGCCACAACGAGCTCATTTGTGTGATGAATGACTGTGGACGGTTTCCACCGATAATCACCCGTGCGAATCCAAGCCTGCTTGAGCTCGAAGAGATCAATCCTCGTGCAGTAGATGGTGTCAGCGGGATCAAGGCGCTTCGGATCGAACACCTCAAAGTGTCGAACGATGGCAGAGATCACAAAGGGCAATGTGGCGTGATAGTGGGTAGTGGCTAGCATATTCTTAAACGTGTTAAGAATATAGTAGCCAGCACACACCCGAGTGCCCTGGACTGCGCTCTGAAGGAGGAACAACTCGGCATGGTTGATCTTGTTTCCCTGCTCCTTGCCGGTGATTGCATAGGAGAGGAACTTGTGCAAGATGCTCAGCACATTGTCCCTGATAAAACCCCACTGGCATCCAACCGAATTGCCAGTTGTGGAAACCTGTAAGAGAAGTCCACTCGGCATTTGGATTGAAGTGGGATGGCGGGGCTTGATCCCCAACGTTCTTCCCGTGGAAGCCCATGATCCTACACAGTTGAGAAATAGACAAACGGCAAGGTACCTCCCGCAATCTAAACGTGCAACAGGTAAGATCAGCAGGCACCTCAAGAGTTGACAAAAATTCATGTGTGATGACAATGGAAAACTTGGTAGACATGCTAGCATACTTCTTTAATCCTAAGATATCTAAATAGCGCTCAATCACATTAACAGCAGAGTTTGACGCATCACACATAATTTCAAAGGGAACAGACCAATTTGGACCAACAATGACTAGTGCACTACACAATTTCTCTTTCAAGGTAGTAAAGGTCGCAAGACAATCAACATCAAAATTAAAAACAGTATCTTGAGCAAGCAAACGACAAAGATGTTGACATATTTTAGAGAAGTCTTTAATAAATCTACGATAGAAACCAGCATATCCTAAAAAACTTCGAATACCCTTAACGTTAATCGGTGGAGGTAATTTTTCAATCACTTCTACCTTAGCCTTATCAATTTCTATGCCCTTAATTGACACTATATGTCCCAAGACAATTCCACTACGCACCATAAAATGACTCTTCTCCCAACTCAATGTAAGACAGTTCTCAACACAACGATCAAGTACATGATCAATTTTATCAAGGCAATCATCAAAAGAAGATCCAAAAACAGAAAAATCATCCATACAAACCTCAACAAAATCACTAATCATATCGGAGAAAATAGACATCATACACCGCTGAAAAGTACATGACGCATTGCAAAGTCCAAACGGCATCTTCCAGAAGGCATAAGTCCCAAAAGGACTAGTGAACGCAGTCTTCGCCCGATCTTCTGGGTCAATCGCAATCTGGTAGTAACCTGATAAGCCATCAAGAAAACAAAAGAAATCATTACCAGCCAGTTTATCTATCATCTGATCAATGAAAGGTAGAGGAAAGTGATCCTTTTTCATGGCAGCATTACGCTTCCTGTAATCGATACACATCCTCCATCCAGTGACGGGTCTGGTAGGCACAAGCTACTTCTTCTCGTTTACAGTCACCGTAATTCCTCCTTTCTTGGGCACGACGTGACATGGACTCACCCATTCGCGGTTGGCGATCAAATAGATAATCTCTTCGGCCAACAGCTTCAGGATCTCCTTCTTCACGACCTCCATCAGAATTGGGTTGAGGCGTCACTGTTCATCCCTCTTTGGGAGTGCATCATAGGCAAGCTGGATCTTGTGCATGCACATTGCCGGGCTGATGCCTCGTATATCTACTAGACTCCATCTGAAGACTAACTTGTACTTCTTTAGCACAGCTACCAACTGAGTCTGCTGGATATCAGTGAGATAAGCCGAGATGATCACTGGCTTTTGCTCATTCTCCTTGAGAAACTATTGGTCCCGAACGAGCAAGGTTTGGTGTATGGGGGGGGGGAATACACCAAATGCAAACTTTTCAGTTAACTTGACTAATTACTTGGTGTTGGTCCCGAAAGAGCAAGGTTTGGTGTATGGGGGGGGGGGGAATACACCAAATACTAACTTTTCAGTTTACTTGACGTTTTATAAGAGAGCTCAAGCTATTCTATACAAGAAATTGCTTGGAATGACTGACCAGATCGATATACAGATCAGTAGCTGGTTTAGTCCAAACAGATTACTCTCTAAGTGTAAACACTTAACAGATAATAAGAGTGATCTTATTACCTCCTGAGTGTAGAGTGAGTGCGGAATAATGGTGGATTTAGTGAATGCTCTTGTTTAGAAAACCTTAAGGAGTTAATCAGATCGATTAAGCAGATTGTTTGAGAATGCAGATTATATGATAGTGCAGAGGGTTAGAATAATAAACAACAGATAATAAGGAATGCAGGAATGTAAAGCACACAGTGTTTAACGTGGTTCGGGAAATCCCTACGTCCACGATCTGGTCAAAACTAGACCAGATTATCCACTACTAGGATACTCTGCTTCTTTATACTCGTGGAGAACGAGTCACAAGTACCAGTCACAACTAGAGTGATACTTATGCACGAATGAAGGGTCGTGTCCCTTTACAACAGATTACCTCTACGTTACCACTAGAAAACTACTAGCTAGCAGGGTGATCTCCTTTCTCTCGACAAGACAGACTTGAATCGAGGTGGTTGGTGTGATGTAGAATCACGAGATGTTGAAGCTCTTAGTCTGGAATGCAGAAGACTTGAAGATTAATTGCAGTATAGCTCGCGTGTGTTCTTCCTTTTGTCGTTACTTTTCCAGATTGTTGTCTTCAACTATATAGGCTTTGAATTTTTAAATTCTAGTCGTTGTTGATTGGCATGAGATAGATGGTATATTGCCAATCAATGGTTTCCATCATATCTGTTCTTGCCATATAGGAAAGGTTGACTCAATCTTTGATTTATGGAAATCAGATTGTTAACGGTCTCTTTCCTTATATATGTCAATCGAAGATCTTCTTTCCAAACCCTGTTGGATGGACCTTGATCTTGACGTGGCAAGTGTATATGATGTGTAGGATGATGTCAGCTAATGGCTTGATGACTCAATCGCTCTGGTTCATCGCTGTAGGCATCGATCTGGTTGACGATCTGGTCGCTGTCTGTTACAGCAGATCGATTCCTTTGGGCGTGAAATCTTGACCTTCATCCTATTCTAAGTTGAGAATGACTTCTATAGGAACATCTCCTTTACATTTTAAGTCATCTCCTAATCTGTTCCAAAACAGAAATCACTTAATCTATAGTGATCTGGTTTTTACACGCGGAACAGGTTAGTACTAAGCTAAGTGTGTTTCGAGATACCATCATCAACACTAAAATCTTTAGGGTTCCCAACACAAACTTTTCAGTTTACTTGACTAATTGAATAGCAGAGATTTAAGCTTTCTGTATGACAGATTGCTCGGGGTGCCTGACCAGATTGACTACCAGATCGATCTAGTTCTGTCCAGACAGAATCTCTCAAGTGAGTAACACAAAGCAGAGAGCAAGAGTAATATTATTCTCTAACCGAGTGTTGTGTGCGAAAAATGGTGGACTTAGTTGGTGCTCTTTGTTTAGAAAACTTAACCAAATATTTAGGAGTTTGATTAAGTATGCAGTTTGAATGAGTATGACAGATAGTGAATAGAACAACTGGAATATAAATGCAGAAAGTAAATAACATAGTTATTTTTACGTGGTTCGGGAAACCCCCTACGTCCACGGTCTAATCCAAACTGGATTAGATATCCACTACTAGGATACTCTTCTTGTTTGTACTCGCTGAGAACAAGCCACAAGTTTCAAACCCAACCTGGTCGAAACTTATGCATGAATAAGGGTCGTGTCCCTTTTTAACTTACAGAAAACTACTGTAACTGGATCTCTTCACGTTAATCCACTAGAAAACTACTAGCTAGCAAAGATCTCCTTCTTTCTTTCTCGATAAGACAGACTTAAATCGAGGTGTGATTACTATCATGAACGGTTCGGAACACGATCTGGTGATTAGAAATCTTCTCTCAGTAAATACTTCGATGGATGAAATGATTTCTGGGCAGAGTAACGGCTTGTAGATGGTAGATGATCTTCTTATAAGTATATTGCACAAGCTTTGCCAGTCTTTGTTCTGAGCTTTTATAGGTGTAGAATTTGAAATTCTAACCGTTGAGCTTGATTGGTTTGAAGTTAATGTGATTTCACCAATCAAGGATAGTGAATCCCTAATTTGTCTCCTCTTGCCTTCTAATGAGGTTGACAGAATCTTCTAAAATGGTAAGTAGATCCTTTGACAGATGTTGCTTTCCTTTTTCTTGTCTTGATTGATTCTCTTCCTTCTATGGTGCGAAAGGTGTAGTTTAGGCTTTGAGATTCACAGAAACTTAGTTGATATAATCTGGTTTCAGTATTTGAGTGTTGATCTGGTTGTAGTCGTTCTGATTAAGGTTGATCTGGTCAAAGTCGATCTGGTTGAGTACAGGTTGATATCGATCTGGTTTCAACTTGATCTGGTTGAAGTTGATCTGGTCCAACTCTATCTGGTTGAAGTTGAT